>ML805844.1:0-10054 GCA_009831015.1 Picea engelmannii | reverse complement strand
CATTAGCCTTGATTCCCTGAGTTAACTCCTCACTAGTCTTTGTTTAGTCAGTTAACTGAAGACTAGTTGACTAGTTAACTCAACTAGGTGGCAACTCACTCCCATAATTGCCTCATAGACTAGACTAGGTGGTAGTTTACTCCCATAACTATTGGTGTGTGTCCATATCACTCTAGACCACTACTATGGATCATTATTTACTCATGTATCCTATATCTATTGTAAGTTATTCACTCTTTGAGTGTGGAAAATGATTAATGAGAATTCTTTCATTCTTTCTCTCCTTCTTCTTCTTTCTCCAATTCTCTCTGCAAATGTGTGTATTATTGTTTAGCTAGATATATTCTGTGTAGGTTCAACACATTTAAAAAATATGGTTTTTCTAGGTTTTGCTATAGATGAGGATATCATCGAAGAAAACTAAGACAAAATGACGGATAAAAGGAAGGAAGACATGATTCATGAGGCTTTGGAAAGTGGAGGGAGAATTACACAAGCCAAAGGGCATGACCAAAAACTCATAGTGGCCCTCATGAGTTCTAAAGGAAGTATTAGGAATTTCTACCTCTTTCATATGGATCTGATGGTAGCCAGAATGAAGATCAAGTTTAGTAAAGAACTGGGTGCCACTCAATTCATCCAAGAGGTCATCAATGACATGAATGGGAAATTTGTCTTTAATGGTGAGTTTGTTGAGTGCGTGCAAGTCAGGAAACATGCACCAAGAACCTTATTTCTTAAGGAAAATGACCACAAGAGAAGAGTAGGGGATCGTACTAGGGCGGATAACACCTACGTTGAGCAGTTCTTGAACCATTTTCTCAATTTCATTTTTTTGGGAAAAGGTGTGATGATAGGGACAAATATTGGGAGGAAGGCTTCCTGGGACAAGGGGAATAGAATGATCATGGACACCACGGAAGGAGGGAGTCATTGGGGAGTGGAAAAAACCACTTGATGTTTAGAGAGGATGTATTGAAGGTCCTGCGGCACAAAGGGTGTCTCAGTTGCTTGTATGGCATGGAGTTGGGCAATAACACCAGAATGACCTTTTTTGAGAAGCCTTTCCATGCAATGGGAACTAATGATCTCAGGGGAATCGACGATGATTCCTTGGAACTTATATTGTTGGCCCTCCTAGTCGAATTGCATGGTTAATTCCTTAAAATCCATGAGAATGAGACCCAAATTCCTTAGCCACTCTATACCCAACACAATGTCACAATCGCCCATGTCGATAGAAAACATATGATATTTCAGGCGGTAGTCACCAATTTGGAGACACACATTTTCACAATGCTCTCCACATTTCATGTACCTGCCATTGGAAATCATGATTTGGAAATTATTGACTGCACGAATATAGCAATTAGTTTCTTGGGGAATTCGATGATGAATAAAATTATGGGTGCTTCCACTATCAACAATAATTATGACATTCTTATGCTTGATATAACCAATTAGCTTGAGGGTTTGGGGAGTATATAAGCCAGTGAGACCATTTAGGGAAATGACTGGTTCTACTTCGGGAGGGTCTGAGGGAGGGGTTATGTCAGTGGGTTCAGGTGACACAGACACAAGGGGAGCTTCAACATCCTCTTCTGAAACATCCTCTAAGATGTCCATAAAGATATTTTGTTCCTTACACTTGTGTCAGAAAATATTTGTCATCACAACTATTAAAAAGGCCTTTGAGTTGGCATTTAACCATTTCGGCCCTGGTCAATTTTTTTATCTTTAGTGGAGTAGAAGGAGGAGTGAGATTTACTGGTTTAGTGCGAGGAATAAAGGAGGGTTTTCGGTTTTGAGAAGAGACAACCTATTGTGCTTCCTTAGATATTTTGGTAGCCTCCACCCAACTCTGAGGCTGAGCCATGAGGACATGGGCACAAATCTCATCCTTGAGGCCACTAATAAAACATTATCAGAAAAAAGCATTAGACATGCCTTCTGTACGAAAAGCCAATCACTCAAAAGAAGCTATAAAGTCTTCCACTGTTCCAGATTGTTTCAAATTTGTCAAACGAACTAAATGGTTGGTGTCAGTGTCAAAGCGTTCATAAATATCTGCCACAAAGTGTGTCCAAGCAACATACCCTTGGCAGACAGTTTATCTCCATTTCCACCATTGCCAACGTTCTTGGGCCGGGGCAATTGAGAACACCATACTGGAGTTTGGCCAACTTATCTATAATGCCATACAAAGACAAACAATGTTCCATTTGAGTTACCTAGCCAGGGGGTTCCAAGCCATCAAATTTGGTCACATCCACACGTGGAAGGCGTAGGTCATGCTGAAAGTGATGGGGTTGAAAATTATGGGAATGAGAGGAAGTTTCAACTTCGGTATGCAAAGGTGGGTTAGGCAAGGGAGGATATTCAAGGGTATGCATCTTGGTGTAGATCATTGTAGTGACAGGTTCAAGCTCGATAGTAATGTCTTGTTTGAGTTCCTCGATTGAGGCGACGATGGATGAATGCATGTTTTTATTGATGGTGGAAATATTGGCACTGAGTTGTCTCAGTTCTTGTTGGGTCTTTGTGAAATTAAATTGCAAGGTATTGAAGTGAGCTTCCAAGTCTTGGCTATGGGTATGGGCCATGATGACGAGGGAACCGAAAAGGGGTGGGTGGGGTCAAAACATTTGATGAAAAATGATAGGTATGAATGTGATAAGGGAGAAGAGATAAATCCAATGGAATAGGTCTCAAATAATGGTGCCAACAAGATCCAGACTTTTTTTTGTTGTTTTTGTTTTTTACACCGACGAAGTTATACTCGGATCTGAAGAATACTATAGTGATGAAATGCCCAAATGCTTAATCAAGAAGAAATGTGTAGTAATTTGGCAACTCGAATGCCAGAGACACAATTGCGCGACAATAGATCTTGTCTATTTTGTTTTTTGTTTTCGTCCCCAAAGGTTAGGTAGTCAAGGGTTCTATAGACAAGGGTTTGCCTTGTGCTATAGATATTTGATATATGTGCAGGGTCCAATAGTAGTACTCATCCCAATATCTCAGGGCACCAACTAAGGAGGCTAGAGCGTTCCCTTAATCGTACTACCCGACTACCCAGGTACTAGAGAGTATCTTCCTGAGTGCTATTCTCGGTGTCACTATAGCAGTCAAGCGACCGATCGGTTTATCTATGGAGGGCTTCAAGAAATCTAGGCCGATCCATATACAAGTGTTGTCTAATGCACTACCACTCAAAGGGGTACCAACAGGGGTTACAAGGGTGGCCAACAGATGTGTTCTTAAGTACCACTTGTATTTCCCACGTGTATGAATCCCCGACAGTGGGTTTATGCGCGTAACGACATATCTCTGTAGCTTAAATACGTCGAAGTACGTCTCTACCTTGAAAAAAAATTAACCCACAATTTTCTACTGAGGAAGGTGCTCTGATACCACTTGTAATATCCCAGATATAAAAAAGTATGCAGAACAGAAATAAATAGCTAGAAATGGAAGATGAACAACAATATAACTAGAACAACACCACAATAATACCAAAATGATACTAGAATAACACTAGAAAGAGCACTTTGATTATTGAGAGCAATGTTCACTTGCCCCTTCGAGGGGGCAACCTCCAGCAGAGCAGAGCTCTATTACAATAATATCCAAGACAAAAGTTCTCATACCCTCGATTCATATTTATACTAAATATGTCTATCAAAAGAACCATCTAGAGGAAGATCCTTCTAGAAACAAAATCTTCTATTAGGTCTTCTTACATTGGAATTATTCTTCCTTATTGCTAGACTTTATTAATATTGACCTTTATTACATCAGATTATATTATTCTACCTATGTGAGCGGTTAGGTCCCTAACAAGAAGGATTTAATGACATTAATACCCCATGGGAAAATCGACACCATCCAAACACTGTCGACGCAACAATCACCTCACATGAACAAGAAATTAAATTCGACATCGTGACCGAGACGTGTGAATTAATGACTCCATTGGATGAATTAAAAACCCCACTCCATCTTCCACCTATAAATTTGGACGAGGCCTACCATTTTTCCCCATTGTTGTTTACACTAGAGCATTTGAACAAATAGAGTCCCGAACTTGAATTCACAGACCTGATTCAAGAACTCATGAATCCCATCCTTGTTCAACAAGAAATCTCAGGGATACCTAAAATGAGGGGACAAGTAGTAGACTTTGATAAATCAAACGCAGTTGAACTTGATGTACAACTGCAAAATATCCACATAGCAAGAATGGAAGAAATTGACTGGTCGTGACACTGGAAAAATTTCATCGCCTGGGGAACAAAAGATGGAGAATGGAAAGAGGAAACAAATTTCCTCAAACAAGCAAGCATTTTCCACATCCTCGGTGCACAACAAGTTACTGAATTCAGTGGTTGGAAAGAAGAGGCTGCCAAATTTCTTATAAGTTGGTACCATAATGGATATCTATGAATAGAATATCCAGTCAAAATCACTGGAGGATTAATCCATAGGATTACTGGAACATCGCATAGGGGAGTACCCGTACCCAAAACCTCAAATACAAATGACTAGATCCAGACCCTCATAGGTGGGATGACGACCAAAAATTCCAAAGGGTTGTTGATCAACAAAGTCAACAAACCTTGTGCTAAATGGACCTCTGTAATATTTTCTCTATGCTTCACTACTGCAAGTCATGCTTCATATATTAAGCTCACAATGCTGGAACCGATTGGACGAATCTTGGAATAGGGAGCCCATTTCAACTGGGTAGATCACCTAGCCACCCTCATACAAAGTAACTGTAAATATTGCCAAGAGAATGGCAAGGCCATTAGATTCCCATCATTACTAATTTGGATATCCATGATCCAAATAGGCTTAGTCATGGAGTCTGTATTTACATAAAAAAAAAATCCAACCATGAACAATTATGTCGCCTTTGCACCGAGAGCAGTCGGATTATCAGAGTCTCCTCTCATCAAGATAATGTTCAAGATTTGGGTAGATCATGTAAAGAATGTTTCCCATAAATGGCGAGTAGAAAAAAAGGTATGTATATGCCTACCTCTAAGTGCCTACATACAGCTAAGCCTCGACCATACTAATATTTGGTATGATGTCAGTGGAGGACTAGACCGAGAAGAGTTGGAATATCAGTCGACGAAGTTCCAAATGTTCTAGGAGTTCAACAGATAAATGGGGTTTCAGACACATATTCCCCCAGATGTACTAAGTGATAGTTACAACATCCTCACACCATTGAATGATGGGGAATAGGAAGAAGATAGAGAAGAATCCCTATACACTTTTGTTCAAAATCTCGACAATGCAATCATCTCCCCAGTAAAACAGACTCCGACCAAGAAAAAATAGCAAGAGAAAGTATACAGAGGCAAGCAAGTCATCAATGTTGATGTAGTACCAGAGGACATCGACATCATTTGGAAACATACATTCAAATAAGATACAACAATGGACTTTAATGACCCCTTAATAAAGGAGAAATTAGTTGCCTTCACAAAAGATTAGCTGAAAGAACACGACAAAATTAAAAAGAACAAGAAGTGACTCAAAATATTTTGAAGCAAGTATTGGTCCACAGTTCAAAGAGATGATGGAAACAATATATGCAATGAAGGTTGAAGTAAGAAAAAAAAGAAGCTCTTGAAAACAAAGTAGAAACAAGAACAAAAAAAAAGAAGAGGATGACAGAGAAACAAGAATAGAGCATAGGCAGGTCGACACCAGCTGCACTACGTCAGTTGAAAATTATTCGACCTGACCCCAACAAGAAATCTCTACCAAAAAATAAATGCACTATCAAATTAACCAGAGAGTCAAATCCTCCAAAGGACACACCAGTCATTGAAGAAAAAATGGCAACACCAAAGATAGCAGAATAGAAAAGGAAGTCCAGAAAAGGCCATCATCAGGTATCATCCAAAGAAACAATCTCTAAGTCAAATCCCAACAACAACAACCAAGGAAGTGAAACTCAGTCAGGGTCAGAGGATCCTGACTACATTGTCCAAACGGGTGATGGAAAGAGAGATGCCATAGTCGAAGAGGTTATTACATTCCTAACTCGACAGAAAGTTGACCAACACAAACGAAATCAATCAGTCCCCCTCAACTCACATATCGTAGTAGAATACCAGAGCATATAGCAGAAGGAAAAGGTACAAAAATCAAGGACTAGTTGACAAGAAAATTTATGATACACAACCTATCCCTATCATGGGATTAATTCATTCAAGCCTCCCACTAGAGAATCATTCCCCAGGAAACCTTCCTATGAATCATTCAGATCCTGCAGGGAAAAATTCCAACACAGAACAAATCAACATGCAAGCCCAAGTAGAAAATGAGGGTATCCAGAACCCTCATTTACTAAAACAAACTGTCGAACAAAATCCAAATACATTCGACACCAACAAAGCCACATTAGGTAAGAAGAAATAAGATCTATCTAAGGGAAATAAGAAGAAAAAGGTTAAGCATAAGAAGGGTAGAAAACCAAAAACAATCACTTTTACATCATTTAGTCCAATCGGTTCAACATAACCTCCTGTAAAAACAACATTAGACCCAACGACCATATCAGATGAGTAGATAATAGAATTGTACGAGGAAGTGTCTAAGGAAGCAAAAACTAGATGGAAAAAATATACAAAGACAGTACCTGAACCATGGCTAGGAAAATCAAAGAAAAATAAGTACGAAAGGATGCCATCCTAAGGAAAAAGGAAAAATTGGGCATCAAACAACAAATAAAAAGAGTCGATCCATTAGTCGCAATAAAACAATTGGTAGACGCAGTCATAAGCATAAGGGCCAACAATCAAGTAGACATTCAACACCTGAGGCAAGAGAATAAGGATTTGAAGCAACAAAGTAATAGGAAATTGAGAAGTAATCAAGAAAGAGTAGCTCACCAGTCAATCACAATATTGCATGGGGAATTTGAGAAATTCAAAGAAGCCCAACAAAATCTAGAGCAGGAAAATGCACAAGCTACAATGTTGTATACAATACTGATCTCTTGGCCAAAATATTTCACATCAACCTACAACAAATTAAAATCTCAGAGAATATTAGTCGAGGACCTAAGGAAGACAAGGGACCCTACCATTGATTCTAAAAGTAAAGCAACTATAACTAACCACATTACAAAGGAGAAATCATCTGAGATAGAGTTGGAAAAATAAGAAAAGGAATGGTTAAGAGAGGCATCCAAAATGAAATTGGTCATATATCAAGCCACCAAATAAATTGACCTAGTTAGGAGGAAAACAAAGGAAGTTGAAGAAAAATTCAACCCAGAGTCGATTGTGGTACAAGAGGCCCCATTAATCGATACGTTGGATTTCTTGGGGAAAGTGAAGTCGGTTGGAATAGAAGCACAACATATTATCGAAGAATGGAATATGTTGTCCCACCAATTGTTACTAACAACACCAATTGTTTATCAGGCAACATTTAAAGGAGTGTTGCAACCAGAACAATCTAGGGCCACATCGACTTACAAAAATTACTTCTAATTTTTCAACCATACAGCTTCTGAGTTGAATAATCGAGATGTCAACCATCAATCTAGGACCCTAGAGATAATCATAAAAGGTTCATAAGAATATCACATACATGCCTAAGCCACTGATATTCCTCCTACTATACAAATGGATGAATGGGAAGCCCTCCAAGAAGAAAATCCTCAAACAATACATCCAACAAACAAGCCATGAACAAAGAAAGTCAACTTTGACAGGTCCTCAAAACAACATTTCTTCTTCTTTTCTCTTTCTCATTATCATTTTGTAATAACCTCAAAGAGGACATAATAGAAATTTTTTGTATTTTGTCACACTCCCCTCTTGCTCGGGACAAGAAAGGAATTGAGGAGGGGGGAGATGTTTTATGGGATAGTTGGCCCCGCCGACTAGACTGTCAGTTGACTGCAGTAGTTGGTTAAGAATTCGGTCAAACAGAAAGTTAATGTCGATCTACTAAATAGTTAAGGAATGTAACAAATTGGTAACTGTATATCACACATATATATACACTATCATGTAATGGAAATACAATTTTTTTTGGACACACACACACACACACACACACACACACACAATAAAATCTATTGATGGTTCTCCGCCACGTGTGTATGTTCTTCTATGTGTCTATGTGTTCTTATATATAATGTTTTAGTGTGTAATGCTCTGTGTAAGGACCTCCTGGAAACCTTCTTGTACTTTCCCCTAGACTACAACAATACCCTTGGATTTGAAATGGACGTAGTAAAAGAGATCCAATGTTTGCATGCTCCTCTAAAAGTCAACATTGTAAATGTGTCTCTTCTTCTCTATTTCAATAACAGTGTGATAATACAACACATCTCAGATAAAGATGGATTTTGGGGTATGTAACAACTTTCTCTAAAACTAAGTAAGATCTCTTAAACTATGTTCATACTAGGATGGGTGACCTTCCTAAGAAGTCTTTATTATCTAGGGAAAATGCTAGAGGTTATGATCAATGCTATGTGATTTATTTTTCTAAATTCAATCCCACTTCCTCAACCCTATGAGCATCACCTAAGAAAATTTAAGGCCGTAAAAATTTATTCATGAGTGAATGATGCACATGGGAGATAGGTCATAGCGAGTGACTCTCATATTAGATACTCCACACAAGTAGTCCCAAAATATGACATTTCATAATGTTGGACCATGTAAATCCTTCACATGCTTTAATAAAGAGAAGGGATATTTGAATGAATGATTCATTTGGGGCAATATTTTTTAAGGTTTTTCAAAAGGGATAGCATGTTGAGTGGCTTGGATATGGGGAAAACAATCCATGGTTAAGTTTATTTAACCAAAGGGGTATTGAGATGGGTAACCTTCTCAAGAAGTCTTGATTATTGGGTGCAAGTCCTAGAAGTGATGATTGATGCTTCACGATTGATTTTATTAATTTCAATTCCACTTCTCCACCTTTGTGAGCATTACTTGATACAATAAGTTCTAAGTAATTTATTCAAGCTCATAAAAAAACTACTTATCAATGAATGACCCTCATAATAAATGACTTGAGTGTTAAATATTTCTCATAAGAAATGAGTCATGGTGAATGAATTAAATATTAAATACTTCATGCATTTAGTGCCTTAAAATGATATTAAAAAGTTGCTAAAGGGCTAAGCTCATAAAAATTGGTAATTGGTGAATGATGCTAATAATACATGGGTCATATTCCTGTATGGGGTGAAAACTGTGGGGGATGAAGACTCCAAGGTGGGGATGCCAACTTCCCATGTGTCCACATAATGGTAGTACCCCCACTTGGGCACTGAATGACTTGTAGATGGACGAGGGCAGGTATAGATGGCATTCAATTTTAAAGGACAACAATTAGACGGTGGAATTAACAATCTCAATAATGGAAGTATGCCATACTAATTATTAGGTGGGTGTGATGAGGCCTTCAGGTGGGATGACTCCCATGGCATACCCCCCCAATCCAATCCAAATTATGAACAAATGAGACCTAGCTCGTTTTTGCAGGAGAAATATCAAATATGATAATCATTATAGAAAGTGGAGGCTAGGGAGAGTTTCAAGACCAACAACAAGATCCATTAATATAAGGAGGTGGTCGAGTAGTATGCAAAGAACCATCGTTAATTCAATCCTGAACCTCTTAGGTGTAGTTTATGAGTTTTTGAGAAGGCCGAGTCACCTGCGAGCAGTAAGGGAGATGAGGACTCAAGGGTGCTCCACCACCCATGGTCGCTCACTCTGTTTGGTGTGCATAGTTTTAAATCAATATCCCCTGTCTCTCGGAGAAGACAATCTCATTCATTTCCCATCACCCTTCTGGTGGTCAAAGATGGGTGTTTTGCTGCAACGAAGGGGAATGGACTCAGGTTGGGGCAGGGCTTCCATGAAGAGTCACGACCTGATTGTTCCTTATGGGTGTCTCAAGCCGAAGCGAGGGGAGAGGGAGAAATTTTCTATGATCGACTCGATGGCTTGCACCCGAGCAAATCGAGCTGGGAGGGAGGAGAGAAATTGCTTCT
>ML805843.1:333908-346138 GCA_009831015.1 Picea engelmannii | reverse complement strand
TGCAATGATAACCAAATAAATCAGAAACCAATAGCTATTAAAACCATAAGATAATACCTTGAATCCTTGCTTTATTTAATTTGCATTTGGCTATCCAACATAAAGTAATTTCCAGATCTGAAATGTATTTTCTACAACTGATATATGGCTGGAAAATACATACAAAATGCAACCAAAGGAGAGAAAAGAAACTCCCAATAGAAACCCTCTAACAACTGCTCCAAAAAATATGTAATTCCTTCAACAAAGGATGGCCCCAATGACAAAATATGCTGGAAACTACTTCAGAATTTTGGCCTCTCTAGATATGGCCTCCAAACTCCAAGAAATTTCTATACACCGATATATCTAATGATGGATAACTCATGTGATAAGATCCCCTAGATGTAAATGACAAATTTGACTACCAATCACTGAAACTCAAGCCCCTAGTGCACCCTCCTTTAGGAATTTTGCCCTACTCTGATAATAAATAGTTATGTGTGTTAGAAACCCCCTAAAGTGCCAAGGAAATTCGCCCTAGGTGAACCAAAGACAATCCCACTCATATCTCCTCAAGATCCCCTTCCCATAAGCCAAATTAAACCCTCCTTGATTGGGAAGTGCACCCCTCTTTGCATAAATCCTCCACGAGTTGCACCCCTCTTCACAAATGATGTAAGAAATGGATATGAAACTGAAATACAATTGTGAGGGTGGAATATTTCACCACCTTGGCCAAGCTTGGATTGGGAATAGAGGAATCTTTCACCTCCTTTCTGATCTCTGGGGTTTCTTTACTCAAAACCCTCAAAACGTTCAAGCTTCCAGAGCTCAAAGCTGCAAGTGAAAATGACCATCAACATAATGAGCGAATATTAGCCCCTATCTCTCTTTTATACCCCTTTTCACCTTTTTCCCTTCAAATGACTTTTAATTCATCTTTAATATTTTCTAATAAAATCACTTTATTAATTTAATATACCTTTTTACTTCTAAAAGTGATTAATTCACCTTTATGACTTCTCTAGCCATTGGAAGTCACTTTTCATGATTCTATCCTATATATATTTTCACCCAATTCCAACGAGCTATTACACTAAGGTGTTTCTCCAAGAAACAAGCTCCAGATAGTACCTTAAGTGTAATTAATTAAAATATGCTTAACAATAACCCAAAATTATGAAAATCCCCGGAATGCCATGAAACCAAGAACAAGCTGTGCGGAAATGATTCTAATGATGAATAATGGTTAATAAATTGAGTTGGGCCCCATAAAACTCCTCCAAACCTCCTGGGCTCATTGATGACCTAGTCTCACTCCTCTGACCTAGCTGACTCAAACCTCCCGAAGTAAATCTAACTACATAATAAGGAAATCCAAAAATGGGAACATTACAATCCTCCCTGCCCAGATATTTCTTGTCCTCAAGCAATTCCACCTCAACCATACGATTAACAAGCTGAACC
Organism: Picea engelmannii; assembly: GCA_009831015.1. Lineage (NCBI taxonomy): Eukaryota > Viridiplantae > Streptophyta > Pinopsida > Pinales > Pinaceae > Picea > Picea engelmannii. The sequence goes on along the minus strand of ML805843.1, from coordinate 344,689 downwards.
AAACCGAAATTGAGAGTGATCCTTGGGTCCCAAACCAATCTGAAAGGCGTGGAGCACCTACCACACATAATATTGTCCTACAATGTCCTTGCACAAGAGGCCTCATGAAGACCACCGATCAATAGAGAAAATAGATAACGTAAATACTCAGTCCACCCCTCATAGAATATCCCACCTAAGATACCAATCCAATGCTCCATATGTATAATCTTTTGAAAATAATGGCTGACTCTCCCATATGTACCAGTTGCCCAACAGTTAACCCATGAAATTCCAGAAGTAAACTCCCGAAAATCAGTACCAACTCTCTCATGTCTAACAGTAGCTAAACTACCAAACAATGTAATCCCATGGTCCCAAACTAAACCTAGGAAGGAACCACCATTTTGCCGCTGCACCACTCTGATCATCACTATTGGACCAACGTGCCCCATCTGCATCCTCCTCTCTAGGAACCCTAAGCTGAAACCCGTGAAGGGACTGAAACCAATATCTTGAATCATCCCCTGAAAATGTGTCTCGGTGAAGTCTAAGTTTGCAAAACCACTGCCAGCCTCGATCATGGGTATCAGAAAAGAAGGTATATCCTTCCATATAGAGTAAGTCTCAACTTCCCCTCTATTGTCATCCCAAAAATCAAGCAGATCAATCACTGTCACAACTCTGTTGATCATCATCATCATCATCATTTGAAGCAATCTATCACTCATATTAATGCCTAGATCCCACCACCAAATTGGAAGTCTACCACTCCTAAGGCCTGCTGATTATTGTTGTGCTACACTGACAACTATCAGAATCCAGAAGCGCCTTATCTCTAATCTATGTATGCAATCAACTGATGGACACTAGATACTAGGAATCAACTCCATGCATGCTAATCTATCATGCTCTTGCCAAACCACACAGGGAAACCTACCACCCCTACTCCTGATAATATACTCTAACAACGCCTGGAGTCTAGACACCTTCCTGTAGAGTAGCTCTTCCATATGTGTTACCTCATGCTCATACAAGTCCCCAAAAAGTCCTACCGAAGGTGTATCATGCATCAAACTCATGATCATCTCTTCAAATGTGGCCAGAAGGACTAAATGTGTGTCAAATTTGTAGTAGATCATCTCAATCCTCAATCTATTTTTGTCATCCTGTGCACTGACCACATGCCCTAAATAAGAACTCCATGTCTTTTCTATAATGCCCCATGTCTCATCCAACTGTATCATGGAATCCTCCCCTATCCTGTTGTATATACTAAGAGTATCAAATAATAGAAATAGAAACCTTTGTAGCTGTAGGAAAATATGGTAAGTGGTAGGTGTGTTGGTCAATCCCAAGGCATGACCAAAAACTCATAAGGATACCCAAGAATAGTCCCATGACCATCCTTCTCACGGATCCAGCCCTGGAGATGTTCCTGTCAAAGATCAATCAGTAAGGAATGTACCACTCCAGGGAACTCATCCTTATGCGCTAAGGGACTATTTGAATATTCACTCGGGCTCCAAGCTACTCCCATACCATCGCATGCCTCCAAAGGCATCTCCTCACACAAATTGACAACCATTCTCCCTCCATAATCACAAACAATATTGCTGCTGAGAGTATGGCCTCCATAGTCTATGTACTGCCACAAAAGAGCAGATCGTCCTCCTCTGGACCAACCATGCTCCATCAAGTGAGAGTATGTCTCTCCCCTGAACTCCACTATCTCTCACTGTGTACCATTGTACCCCTCTGTATAACATTGTATACCATTGCACACCACTGCATACTAATGTATACCACTACATATCACTATGTATCCTGTATGTGCCACTGTATCAATCACTATACTAGGGTCGGATGAATCTGGGTCCCAAATGGATGTGTCTTCATCTATCCCCACAATCCATGGATGCATATACTTCCTTGTTGGTTGATCCACAAGGTATCTATTCAACTATCTCAATAGTGATTATGACTTGAGCCTTCAATGGGATCTCCAAAAGAAGTGACTCCTGAAAAACATGTGCATAATCAAAAGCCTCTGGGTCATATCTCTCTCCAAATGCCTGCAAACCCTCCATGTCACAATCATCCTCTAGTGACATAGTTGAAGCACATGTTTGAATCTCTATTGAGATGGATGTAGTGGATACCCGACTAGACTCCTCAAGGAGTTTCTCTACTCTGGACTCTTATTCTTGAAGGGCTATTTGTGTGCTCTTCAAGAATTCTTGTGCGCTCACCAACTCATGAGTGAGTTGATCCACCTCATTCTCCTTCTCCTCCAACACCCCATAGTACATCTCACCAATATCTAGAAGGTAATCTCTATCCATAAGGATATGATGGTAGTTTTTCTTTATCACCGTCACTCTCTCTCTAAGTGTCTGAAAGTCCTAAATGGAAAAATCTCCACCCGAGCTATCCCGTGTCACTGTGGCTCTCCAACAATATCCTGCCACCAATGTGTGTGCATCATCAAGATGCCTCATGGACACCACGATCATATAGTATCTAACCTTCAATTGTCCTACCAAGTGTTGTGACTCATGTGAATCAACACCTCTATCATGCTGAAGTGCTACCTCATAACTCCTACTACTAAGGTCAACTGTGGAATCATCATCAATGCACTCTCCAAGAACTGTTGTGCTACTCTGCTCAACATTTGTTGTGCTACTATGATCATCACTCCTAGACATATCTTGCGATGTGAGACTATGCTCTACAAGTGAGTCGTCATGTACCAATGCTCCAACCCACTTAGGTGTATCAATGCCCAAATCATCCTGAACCTCATCACAAGGTGTGGATGCTACCTCCTCCTCATGATATGATGTGCTATCCTCCATACCATCACATGTTCTAATGTCACTTCCCTCTGATGGTGTGTCCCATGTTGTTATGCTATCATCCTCAATGCGTACATCCTCATCTTGGATGGGTGTAGGATCAATCTGCGCTTCTGTCAATCCACTAATTTGGGGTGATGAATCCTCTTTCCTGACTACTTTGGATTTCCTTTTATCTTCCCCTGCCTGTCTTTTTTCTTGCTCTTGAAATTCTTCACACCTTTTCGTTGTTATTCTCCAATAATGGTCTACTGCAATCTTCTTGTCCATGCTACAATAATGTATTTATTCCACTTAGGATGTATGATGGATACAAACTCTTTGAATGTTAACTGAGCCCTGATTGTCACACTAAGAGCTTGATATTTCCTATCACAATATATAATCTCCTTTGCAATATCCATTTCTCCTAAGCCATTGAAAATGAGTGTAATGCTAAGTACCATGTTCAATTTGCAATCTAGAATTCTTCTCCTTAATGAAGACCCCTCAGGCTGGGAGGAATTTTCACTCTCATGTAATATCCCCAACCAAATCCATTATAAAAATCAGATCCAACCGATTAAGAACTTTCGCCAAACACTTTGAAGGTATGTTCGATTTCCATTAGCAAATGCCCTCTTCTTATTGTCTCGACTTTGGTGAGGTTTTCCGATGTGTTAGCATGACATTTGAAATAATTTCTACCTCCTTATAACTCACTAATTGTGGACTGCTATATATAATTTATGGTTTTTATGTTTTATATGTGTTGGTTGATTGAAACATTTTGTCAAACACTTTGTGTGCAATGGATGTAACATTCATTTAAGTGTATTTTATGATGTATTTCAGCCCATATTTCTTCATGAAATACATAAGGAAAACATATGCAATGATAACCAAATAAATCAGAAACCAATAGCTATTAAAACCATAAGATAGTACCTCGAATCCTTGCTTTATTTAATATGATTTTGGCTATCCAACATACAATAATTTCGATATCTGAAATGTATTTGCTACAGCTAATATATGGCTAGAAAATATATACAAAATGCAGCCAAAGGAAAACAAAGAATCTCCCAATAGAAACATGTAGATGGAAAGAAATGACCACTCGTCAACTGAGAGGGAGTAGCCTGGTCTGAGGTCCTTAGAGCAAGACCCAATCCGTTTGAGTTAGCTATCCTCGACGGGTGTAATGGCTCCGTTAGCCAATGAAAAAATCTCCTCTATAAAAGAGGGAGACACGAGAAGGTTTTTCCTAGATGGTTCTGTTTCCTAACTATCATATTCCTAATCTATACAATAGTTACTAAGTTATATTATTTTTACACTTTATACAAAGTTTACAAATTGTACATTTGTACAAGATTTCCTAGAAACCTTGTCAAACAAGGGTTTTCAATATTTTATGGAAATAATCATAGGCAAATCTAATTTAAAATACGAACTATAAACAAATGCTACAAACTATAATCAAACTAGACTAAAAGATTTTAAATGTAATTAATGAAAGATAAACTCTAATGATCAAAGCAGTTCGAGTTAACTTGATAATAATGTTTTACATTCAAAATCAATATTTCTAAGAAAATACAATAAAACCTATACTGATCAGGAGCAGTGGTAAAATATAATAATTGAGTCTTTTTCATATGAGTATTACTTATATTGTCCACCTGTAAAAGAAACCTTAGAGATAGATAACATTGAAATACAATCCTAAGAGAAATCTTTTGAGATAAATTCGAACAAAATTCGCTAAAATGCAATTGATAAGAAAAAGAAACAATTATATTATCGATTCTTTAATTGAAAAATAATATAAGTTTCAATCGATAAGAAAAATCTCATCTAAAGAAACTAATCCAGCGTATGAAATTTGTAATGGATAAAACCAACACATTTGACACACACCTTTAATTGTTAACAATAAATAATTGATCAAGTTGGAATAATGAACAACACATTGGATATTAACCTTTGAAATGAAAATTCAGAGTTTAATAACTAAAACAATTTATTAATAGAATCTGGACAAAAGTCAAAATTTCATTTAACAAATTTTATTGAAAAGATAGTGAACACATGAACTAAAGTGATAATCATGATATTCAAACATTCATAATCAACTCTGAAGAAGAAAATCTGTTCACTACCTTCCCAAGACAATCCATAGTATATTCATCCTTTCCCCCTCCTCTTTCTATTGAGATCTAAGTCTTATAAAGAGATCCCAAAATCTCAGTCCATAACAAAGTAATGACATCAGATCTCTAAAGATCCGGATGAAGCTCTTTGAAAGGAACCTGGAGGAAACCCACAACAAAAGCACATGCGACTTCCATTACCAACATTAACCCTCACATGAGGTTCGTCAAAGCCTACAATGATTTTAGGGAAATATCTCTTAGATACATTGATGTCCATTCCATCGATTTTGCAAATGTCAATTTTCTCAACTGATATATGTCGAGAGACCTCGCGAATAACTTCAGCTAACTTGCTCTGACAAAGCACGATATCGACCGTATGCCTCAACTATTTGGCATCCCTCAAACATGACCCATGGAAAAAAAATAGGCTCGGGCAGGGTTTAAACTTTGGCTCAAAGACTCACAATGACATGAAGAAATTTATAGAGAGCTCTACAAATAATAACAAGGTTTACTCAACCATTAACAGAGAGACTGACATCAGGTTACAACACTGAGAATGTGGAAAGAAAAGAGGTGTAAAGGCGTTGAATCTGCCACATTACCTGAAGCCGATTATAGAAATGAATGAACATGTTCTCATAGGGACACTTGCTATGGATGGAATCCAAGTGTAACAATCAGAGCAGATCATTAGGTTCAACTCTTATTCTGATAATTATGAACATTTACAACCCTCGAATGTAGTATTTTACAGGCACAATTTGTGGATACTTTCCATATGGGATAACACACTTCATTTTTCATATCGTCATGGCAATGATTGAGGAAGTTGCGGCAATAGACGTGACAATAAAGGACGCGATAAGCCTGGACATAGGGACACAAACTATATCCAGACCTCCAGTCCGATATTGTTAAGAACCAAATATCAATATAGCATAGAAAAACCTCATAATAAGTACTCAACGCCTTGAAAAAGAGAGAATTTCAGATAATAAGCCTCTTCGAGGGGGCAACCTCCTTATACACCACATAAATGTCCAAATACAAGATGATTCCAAATAAAAATGTCTCCTTGGTATATATAGGAGACTAGGAGGTACAATTACAACTAATGGACCCAAGCCAACATAAATAAAATAACATTACTAATGTAATATGCCCCAATTAAGGGGTAATGTGCCACTATTTAGGGCTTAACATGCCCCTCCCCTTGAGACAAGTGTTGTCCACAACACTTGAGTAACTCTGGATGCTTATGTATAAAAGACTCATCTTTCCAAGTGGAATCTTCAGCCGATAGTTTCCTCCATTTAAGAAGATACTCTGAAATGGATCTATTCCTTAGCTGGTGAATTCTTGTGTCAGTGATGGCTTCAGGATCCAATATGATTTTTACTTCCTCGTCAAGTTCTGGAAATATAGTTTGAAATGGGATCTAGTCGCCTATAACCTTCTTTAAGCATGAAACATGGAAAACTGGGTGTACTCGTGAAGATGCAAGCAACTCCAATTTGTATGCCATAGTACCAATATTTTGCAACACCTTATAAGGACCATAGTACTTTGGTGATAATTTATTATCCTTCTTGGCTTGCTTGAAGGACATCTGTTAGTATGGTTGTAGTCTTAAAAACACCCAATCCCCTACTTCAAAACTTCTTTCACTACGATGTTGATCTGCGTGTTGTTTCATGCGATTCTGTGCCATGGTAAGGTTTTCCTTTAAGATTTGAAGAACTTGTTGTTGATGCGCGATGAGATCTTCCACTCCTTTAACCTTAGATTTTTATTTTAGAGAAGAAGTGATGGAAGGAGGGTGGTATCCATATGATTGGGTCCTTTCCATCAAACTTCCTCATATCGATCTTAGGAATGTGGTTGGTCTTCAACCCAAAGTTGGATTTTCTCCATTCTTGATTCATCTTCCTTGTGTCCTCATCATGAATTTCATGGGATACATTTTCACTCCTAGGTGTCCTCTCTATTAGGAAATTTTTCAATCCTTCCATGATCTCCCTTTTTAAACCATCCATCATCCCTTGTAGTTCATCTTTTGTCACTGTCTTCTTTTGTAAATCATTTATGTCCCTACACATTTCTTCACCTTCATCAAGAGTCCTAGTAGGACTGTTTGGAGGCTTATTTAGTGTAGAATTTCCATTTTTGGTGGCATGTTGGCCAAGTATCACTTTTAAACCTTGATTTTGAGGTGGTTTTGCTAGACAATCTTTCTTCTGTTGTATCTCCAAAATTTCAGCCCTTCTGGGTATGTTTTTTTTTTTTTTTTTGTAGTTCTTTGATATTTATTCTCTGCAATGCCACAGGTTTGATTAAAATTGGATGTTCCTAGTGGAATTTATGGTAACTTCCCCACAACTTGATGATTTTTGGCCTTTCCAGGAGATCTCACTTGTATAGCGTTCCCCGCACACAATAATTGATATACAATTCTGAAAATTGTACCAAAACTACTACAGACTGTCCATTATCCAATGCAACTAGTCTCACTCAATTTTGATACTCTATGAATAGTTTATGATTGTTTTACCCGAAGCACCTGCTTGAGACTAGTCAATAGGACTAGTCAGATACCCTATCTTCCATAGGGTGTATCTACAAATGTAAGATAGCCCAGAAGATGAAATTTTTATCACAGATACCTTAATAATTTCTATGAATATCCTCCAGATTTCAGGTTCTGAAACATTACAGAAATTTTTTTATAGCTAAAATTTTGCGATGACTCAATTCAGGATCATTCCAAAACCCTATCTTACACAAGTTGTATCTCTGAAAGTATAAGGCCTCAGGAGCTGAAATTTTAACCCAACGTACCTTGATCTGTATACTAAATATACTCTAAGGGGTTCCTTTTGAAACATCGTAGAAAAAAATTATAGCGAAAATTCCAAGGTGTCTCAGATGTAGCAACGAAACCCCAAGATCTTGAGCTCTGATACCATATGTTAAGAACCAAATATCAATATAGCATAGAAAAATCTCAGAATAAGTACTCAATGCCTTGAAAAATAGATAATTTCAGATAATAAGCCTCTTCAAGGGGGCAACCTCCTTATACACCACATAAATGTCCAAATACAAGATGATTCCAAATGAAAATGTCTCGTTGGTATATATAGGAGACTAGGAGATACAATTACAACTAATGGACCCAAGCCAACATAAATAAAATAACATTACTAATGTAATATGCCCCAATTAAGGGGTAATGTGCCACAATTTAGGGCTTAACATATATGAACCCAGAATTTGACTTAGCAGAAGTTCATAAATGACACACTCATATCCTTGATTCAATATTGACTGAGTATTATAACCAGACTAAGTCTGTCCTTCATGCGTTCAAGTTTTTTTGGATGTGAACATGTTCATAGATCATAAAAAAGGGTGATCACAATAAGCCTTGAAACATATTATAGGGATTCATTCCAACGTTGATGTAATAGGGGTGATGTGAAATATAACCCAAACTTTAAACACGAGGATTAAAGACCGGTGACTTTAGTGGCTGCCAACCCAATTATGTAAGCATCGGTGCCATGAGTATAATAGTTTCGAAGGTAATCCTAGTCTTTGATGAGCATGATATTTGCAACCTTCGAGAACATGCCAACACACATCTAATTTCTTGCCCAAGTGTAAATGGACTTAGTGGTTGTAATTTTTTGGTATAACGATGAGACTTATACCTAGAGTTTTCATCATCAATCAAACAATTGAAAGATGTATTGGTATCTCACCATTACCCAAGGGATTGAATCTATACTTGTGATGTTCATGTCATAAGATCATAAGGGGTTTCAGCAATGTAGAGCACAACAAAGCCATGAAATAAAACCATTTATAATATCTAAAAGGTATTCAATTGACAATACCCTTGCGCTATGATCCTTTCATAGCAATTTAAGGCTGAAACTTAAAGAGACCAACAATGTTTGGTTGAATAAAGAACCATGAATACAAATGTTTCCAATCATTTTTAAAAAGAAATCTTGTAACAAATAAAACATCCTTTCAAGTTTTCATACAATGATGGGTATGCCGGTTCTGTCCATAACAAGGATAAGTCTTTGGTAACCCAATGAAGACATGATTCTGTAGCTCAACTTGAAACCAACATATAGCAAGAAAGTATTGTAAGGAGTCATCCATCACCATACTAGTCATCATAAATCAAAACCTTGAAACAAACAAAATCGAAGCGTTGTTTGAATTTCATGTTGAAAATCATGAAATTCTAAAAGGAAACAACAATCAATGTCGACCTAAATTAAATGCAAAACATTTATTCCCAATCTAATAAAAAAAGGAGAAAAAATGAAACATCAAAATAAAATTAGCGGGACCCTAGATTTTGATCAAAAATGTAGGGGGTTGTTGTTGATCAACAAAACCCTTTAACAACTACTCCAAAAAATATGTAATTCCTTCAGCAAAGGATGGCCCCAATGACAATATGTTGGAAAATCCTTCATAAATTTGGCCTCTCAAACTCCAAGAAATGGTTGTACACTGATAGATCTGATGATGGCTAACTCATGCGAGAAGATCCCCTGGCTGTAGATGAAAAATATGACTGCCAATCACTGAAACTCAATCCCCTAGTGTGCCCTCCTTCAGGAATTCTCCCCGCTCTGATAATAAATAATTATGGGTGTTAGAAACTCCCTAAAGTGCCAAGGAAAGTTGACCTAGGTGAGCCAAATACAAGCCCACTCAGTTCTCCTCAAGATCTCATTCCAAAAATCCAAATTGAACCCTCCTTGATTGGGCAATGCGGCCCTCTCTACAAAAATCCTCTACAAGTTGCACCTCCCTTCACAAATGATGTAAGAAATGGATCTTGAACTGAAATAGAATGGTGAGGGTGGAAAATTTCACCACCATGGCCAAGCTTGGATCAGGAATAGAGGAATATTTCACCTCCTTACTAATCTCTAGGGTTTGTTTACTGAAAATCCTCAAAACGTTCACGCTGCCAGAGCTCAAAGATGCAAGTGAAAATTACCATCAACATAATGAGAGAATATGAGCCCCTATCTCTCTTTTATACTCCTTTTCACCTTTTCCCTTTCAAGTGACTTTTAATTCATCTTTAACATTTTCTCATAAAATCACTTTATTAATTTAATGAACCTTTTTACTTCTAAAAGTGATTAATTCACCTTTACGACTTCTTCGACCACTAAAAGTCACTTTTCATCATACTATCCTAGATATATTTTCTCCCCAGTTCCAACGAGCTATTACACTAAGGTATTTCTCCAAGAAACAAACTCCAAATAGTACCTTAAGTGTAATTAATTAAAATATGCTTAATAATAACCCAAAATTACGGAAATTGTCGGAATGCCACGAAACCAAGAAAAATATGTGCATAAATGATTTTTATGATGAATAATGGTAAATAAATTGCGCTGGGCCCCATAAAACTCCTCCAAACCTCCTGGGCTCACTGATGATCTAGTCTCACCCCTCTGACCTGGCTGACTCAAACCTCCTGAAGTAAATCTAATTACATAATAAGGGAATCCGAAAATGGGAACATTACAATCACTCATTAGGGAGGTTAAGAACTTAAGCAAGAAAATAGTAGCAAAGGAAAGTGTGAAAATGATGATTCAAGGGAAGAATTGAAAAGGAAAGATGAAGAGATATGTAGATTACCAAACCATAATAAAAAACTATTGGATGAGATTAAGAGATTGAAAGAAGAAAAGAAGAGTGATCAAAATCAAGAAGAATTAAGGATCTTGGATGAAGAATCTACCAA
>ML805843.1:295238-307436 GCA_009831015.1 Picea engelmannii | reverse complement strand
TTCCTTCCACCCAAGAATATATGAGAGATAATAAAACTTTACATTAAATCATCACCATCAACCAATCATCACATAGAACCTGATAATGCTTCCTGAGACTTCTTCAATTTCTGCAATTCTTCAATTCTTAGAGTAATCTGATCTTGTATATAATATTACTCAATGTATTCTCTGAAACTCCTCCAAGTTTCACTCCTTGAATCCTCCCCAAAAAGAAGTTATAGAAAGAATGGTAGATTTTATTCAATTCTGGTCTATTCAGGAGATCGAACTTGTATAGAATGCCCCACGCTCAATATTTAACATCCGATTCTGAAACTCACACACAAGAAACTAAATTCCGTACTATTTCCAATTAAGTTTGTCCCATGTCATTTTGATTCACGATGAAGAGGTTATGACTATTTTACCTGGAACACCTGTTTATTGACTAGCTTCAGGACTGGTCACAAATTCTATCTTCCACAGAGTGTATCTCCATAATTATAGCGAATCAAGAGCTGAAATTTTTACCAGAGGTACCTTGATATGTCTTCTCAATACCATAGCGATTTCACCATCTGAATCATTCTAGAAAAAAAATTATAACAAAAATGGTAAGATGACCTGAAAATAACTTACCTTAGAACACATCACCAAAAGACTTCATCCTCCCTTGAAATCCGACCTTCTTTACTTCTTATTTCCTCTGAAATTAGACTTGTCTCAAAATGAATGTATAATGATGTTTATTTATACCATTTATGTCACTTCATTTTAACATTAGGGCCGACCTGACACTTTCTTATTTTGTAATTCTTTTCTTTAATTATCTTCACGACCTACATGTACTTCCTTGTTCAATTCACTTTGTCATCTTCAAAAATTCATTTCTTCTCAACCATGAAGATCCATGTGACATGCCACATACCACCGGAAACAACATGATGTATACTATCCATTCATGGGTGTTGTATATGCATGTGCATTGTCCTTCATGTCCAAATACCTTTATCAATTTTGCGGTCCAAAACCCATGACTAGGGTTGACATCAATGACAACAACCAATCTTCCAACACGAGCCACAAAGGGGCCTCACACAAGAAACCATAAAACAATATCTCTCAAGCTTTCCTTACAAGGAAGATCTTCCACTCTTTCTTAAGATTGAATCCCAACTCTCACAAGTAAAACACAATCAAACTCAATTTTGGAAGCATAACAGTACTATGAAAAAGTGAGCTCCCTTTCCCTTCTACACCATTTGTTTTATAGGTAAATTCCTATTGACACTTGTCCACATGCACAGGTAATTCAAATTTTTAATTATTTTATTAGTGATTATTCACCCACACACTTGTCACACTCTCCCCATGTTGCACAAGTAATTACGCTTTTTATTTTATTTAAAAATCTATTTTCCCTCACATTCCCCAATGTGTTCCTATTTTCGCTCTTAGTTTCTCAAATTCTCATTTAGTGAGTGTCTCCTAACTAGATCTTAGTTAGAGCTTGATTAGGAGTATTCTTTTAGTTAGAATTAGTGGTTTTTTGACTCAAGATATTATTTCTTTCTATTTTACAAATCCCTTTTATTAATTTCATGCACACATGTGCATTTTAACCAACCTTTAAAATTTTATTCCCCATTTTTCTAGAGTTTGATTTTATCTCAAATATTTTAACTTGTGTCATAATTCATTTAGTCCTTTATTTAAATTTAGACTTAGGCTTAGACTCTTGTTAGGCTTCTAAATTATAATTTACAGTTTAATTAATTATTTTATTCTAACAAGGTCTAACAATTTTAATGTTTTCTAGGCCACCTACATTTCTTGACTCATGTTTTTATTACATGACGTGCCCTTCAAGACACACCTCCATGCTCCAAGGGTGACACTCGCCTTAGACTGGTTTTGGAATTTTGTTCGACCCTTGGAGTCAACCCTCCATTCGGTCGACCTTGTGAGAGACTAAGGGCTTCTAAGGAATAAGGATTCTGCCTTATTGCATGCCCCTTAGAAATGTTCATGAGAGATTGTCTCAATATTCCCTCACGACATCATGGACCTCTCGAACTAGTTAATTGTTAACCTACAGTTCAGACCATGGCGGGAGTGCTAGTAGGATGTGACAGGGACGCTGCTACACCTCTCCCTCAATTTTCTAGTTACTGTGCAAGACCCCTTTACTCCTTATGTGAGTCGGATTAACAAGCATATTCAAGCCTACATCCACTGACAAAAACAATGTCAACAATCCATATACATAAATCATACTGTAATCAATCATGTGTCACATGCGCGTAAAATGAAATACTCAAACAAATACATTCCACTCCCTGACTCAATTCAGATTCCTAGGAAGTCCATTGATGCCATCAACATCCATAGCCTGTCATGTGTCCTCCACACTGAAGAGATCTCGTCAATAATATATTCCAATACATATACATCAAAATAACAATAAGTCACAATACATATATAAATCAGAATCGAAATGAAATCATAATGTACCATAACCGAATCACTTGCATGCAAGTGTCCTCAAAGAATAAGTCAATATAAGTGTGCTCAATAGAACGAGATATTACACATCTTCAGAGTCCATCACTGGTGGTTGTTAATTGGCCACCTCCAATTGGGTAACCTTGGCTTCTCTTAGCTTCTTCCTGTGAACCATTTGGTATTTAAAAACCTTCAAATCGACTGTAGAGATTTCCCCTAGAACCCTCTCTAGATTTTGTTATTGGTTTTCCTATTACTTCAAGATCCATTTGAGCATGAAATTCCCCTCAAATGTTGGAAGTAAACTATATCCAACTTGTAAAAATGGGAAAAAAATACCTTTCCCAACTAACATTGATTTTAACTCATACAAAATTTAAATAAAACATATCAACATAAACACTGATATTGAATAAAAAACACATTTTTTTTTTCTTACAATATTGGTATAATGAAAAAAAATAAACTAATAAAATAGTAAAATGTATTCAACCATACATGGAATTAACTACTTATATCGTAAAGAATAAGAAAACCATTGAACATCCATTAGACACATAGATTTACATGCGAAAATGTTTGAGAGGAAAATCCAAGGAAGATATGAGAGTAAAGTGATTTTATTATTCGCAAGAGAAAAAATCAAATCAACACAATCATACAACAATTGAAGGTAACCTTGTGTTTGACTTAGTCAATCTCATTTATAGCATGGATAGCGGGTGGAATCAAGTTTTATTAGTTCCCCTTAAACAACTAATGACTTTATATAGTCAAAATTGGTCAATGGGTTGTAAATTTATAAGGTTTTCCCAATAATCACAACATTTGTTATAACAAAATGGGGTGTTTTTGCACCCAACATGGTACTAGAGGCCTTTTGATGAGCATTGAGAAGATTTTTCCTAATGAAAAATTCAAACTTGCATCATTATCCAACACCAAGATTGCAAGGCCCCAACAAAATTGTTTATTTTTTCCAATACTACTCGAGAAAGAAAGAATATGTTGCTAGGTACAATTGATTAATCCTTTAAAATTTTTATTTCTTTTATTTTTTAAGTAATGTGATATGGAATTATACACATTGTCTTGATTGTTGATCCCTTACCACTTGCTATGTCTTCGGTGGAAAAACTTTGGCAGTGATATGCTCAGACTTACGAGAATTGCCATTTGAATCTTAAGTCACACTTGCAATGTTTTCAATTCCAAGTGAAACTGGAGTATGCTTAAGAAAATTCACTCAAGAAAAGAAACTGGTTAGCAAAAAAGTACTTGAATGACGTTGTATTTTTCCACTATAATCTTCATCTTGGCAACATGAAGATACAAGGTGAGAAATTTAAGCCTTATTTCAGTTTATGATTTATCTAATATTTTGAATTTTTAAAATATATTTTAGTTCTTAGTTCTTGTTGGACATGTAATCCTTGAGATTGCATTATTATAATATTAATTTAAATACAAAGAGTCATAGGTGATAGGAAGAGTCACATGTTAGGGAATACCAACAATCATTTTGATTGTATTTATGCACCACTCATATTAATGCAAATCACAACAGTGGAGTTACGAGTTCTACAAATACCTGGCCTGACACTGATATCAGAGCTGGGATAGCTCCATGATTTTATTCCTTGGTGTTTCCTTTCCTCTTGTGAATACAAAACACCTCCTCTTTGCTTGCCAGTCCTTCTACATTCTTTGGTCGCTTGTCCATCCCTATGCCAATCTGTCAATCCATCTGGTCATCCTAGTTTGATGTCACTCTCTACTTAGAACACGTGCGACTTACCCCCATGCTAAACCCTAATTCTTGTGTTCCTTCCCTGGAACGTCTCTCTCATTCTCTCATTCTATTTGTGTGAAACCCTAATTCATTTTATTCACGCCCATTGCTCGTCATCTTTTCCAAATGTCCAAAAGTTGTACATGGAATGGTGGGTGCTCGACTAAGGGTGCACCCATGAGAACATGGAACCCTAGTCCCTTGTTCATTCTCTTCGTGCTCCTCGAACTAAACACACCCATTGTCAGCTAATTTTTATGCCCCTCAACTAGAGGAATTCCTCCACTTCCTGGGGTGTCAAAGGGTCATTGTTCAAACAAGTTTCCAACCAAATCATCATTACTCAAATTTATTCTCCATTTCTCCATTTTTACTTTGGTTCGCTCACACAGGCTTTGACCTAGAGAGCTAGGGTTTCACAATGTGTGTTGAGAAAAATGTGTGAAGGAATGCGTATTGAGAAGAAGGAATGCATCGTTGGAGTTGAGATTTAAACCAATAGTTCACCCCATGCTACTTAATGTGCTTTCCTCCATATGCATCCCAGTTGTTCACCAAACTCAATATTAGTTGAATTATATTCCACCTGAATTCTTTTAGCAAGAAGTCTAGAGCCTGGAACACTTGTTTTTTTCATAAACACCAACAGATTTTTTCAAAGATCTCTTTGAGAAAGCTATGTTTGAAGATGCATTCTCTCATCTCCATTGTTGGCCCTTCATTGATTGCTAAAGAGAACTATAGAGAATGGTACAAAAGTATCAAGAGCACACTGATCTTCAACAACCCATGGAAAGGAATTTGTGAAGAAACAACAATCACTGAAGAACAAGAAGAATCATGCTTTGAATTTGTTGCCTCAGAAGCAAATTTCAAGAGTAGTGTACCACCCATTCCAACGTCAAATAAATAACGTGCCATATGGAGGATAAAGACCATAAATCATATGTTGTGATATCTATGATAGTAAGTGAAGAGGTGAGTCATCATATTTCTTATATTAATGAATCCTATAATGCTATGAAGAGATTGAATGACTTGTATGACACACACTTTGAACTGGAACTCACACAACTAATGGTGAAGCTATTCAACCTAGAGTTGAAGAATGATGACCCTATGGCTCTAGCTTTCGAAGTCAAATCCATAATGGATGACATTGAGGTCACTGGAGTGAAGATAGATCTCCCTCTCACAACATTCATTAAGTCCCTTCTACCCTACATATTATCATTACCTTGAATCATTGCAAGAAAGTGGTAAAATGAAATCCATCAAATTTGACAAGTTGGTGGAGAAAGTTGTAGAATGTGAGAAATCCTTTGGAAATAAGTCATCTCATTCATTTAGCGAGATCATGTGCCTTGATTAAAAAGAGAAGAGTAAACCACATGATTCTTCTAGAGGATAAATCAACAAAATAGGATGTGGAAGAAATACTTTCAGAGGCAGGGGGTAGACACAACCAAGGTGATAGATCCAATATTCATTGTACCCATTGCAAAAAGAATGGGTCACATGAAGCAGATAACTACAAAGTTCCATGGGAGAATATCAAAGAAGATGGATAGAATAAGAAGGAGGACAATGGTAAAACTTCATAAACAACAAAAGG
Source organism: Picea engelmannii (assembly GCA_009831015.1). Lineage (NCBI taxonomy): Eukaryota > Viridiplantae > Streptophyta > Pinopsida > Pinales > Pinaceae > Picea > Picea engelmannii. The sequence continues at coordinate 301,542 of ML805843.1, read as the reverse complement.
TAATCCACCTGAATCTACTCATTACATTGTTTCCCATTGCAATATAAGAGTAAGTGAATATTTATTTAATACTTCATATACTCCTTGGAGAGATGCATGGCTTCTTGACACAGTTGCAACCTCCCACATAAAATTCTAAAGAGACTTATTCAAAGGCTTCAATGAAAATGTAGATGGCATAATGTATTTTGCAGATAGATCAAGTCTCAAACCTTCGGGAATGGGTACCATTAGGCTTAAGTTGTCTGGAATCCTGGATTTTCTTATGCATAACATACTCTATCTTCTTGAGTTGCAAAGGAACTTGTTGACCCTTGTGCACATCAGACAACAAGGCCACTTTGTTCATATGTTCAGTGTCAAAGTTGAAATAAGGAAGGATTTTGACAACATGGTTCTCATGATTGGAATGGAATATGGAAGATTGCTGAAGTTGAAAGGGACATTTGCCCATACACAAAATGTTGCATACCTCTCTCATCATGATGCATGTATAATGACATCTAGTCTTTTGTGGCATGCTATATTTGACCATATTAATTATGACAGTCTTTGTTTGTTCAGAAAGAATGATGTTTTTGGTTTGCCTACTATTCCTAGGAAATTGAAGCAATATGACGCTTGTATCCTTGAAAAGCATAACAAGAAACCATTTCATGATTCTAATTCCATGCTAGGATATTTAGAAACTTAGGAGTTAGTTAAGATCTACTTGGTCTAATGTGTCATTAGGTAAAAGTGTGTTTCTTAGTGTGTTTCTTTAGTATGCATAGTTAGGAAATCCGACAGTCACGATATGTTCCCGACATAGAGTGATCCGACGATTCATGTTCTTCTCGATCTTAACGACCATTGATCCATGGCTTAGCACCCGATTGGTCCATTATCTATATTTAAAGAGCATAGAGGGTTATTTGCCAATGATCGATTGTGAGAAACTCTCTTGTAAAATATATCTGTAATCTTTTTCTTTTGCATTAATAAACTGCTCCAAGTGGCCGCGTTGGCTGGGGCCGTGGATGTTTCCCCGTAGGGGTTTTACCACATGAACACATCAGTGTGTTGATATTTAATCTATGTGAGTGGTTATTAAAGGTGTTCATCCTCTGTTGGAATACCTGTGGTGTCGAACATGGAATCAAAGCTTGTTTGAAGATCCACTCCTGTTGTAGATCGAGATCGTGAAGCTGGGTTGCCTCATCTCCATTTTCTGCCATTTCTGTACATTTCTGGGTTAAGAGGACTGTTCCATTACATCTGGAGCACTCGTTTCATTCAGGAAAACTTTTTGTTTCACTCGAAAATGTTTCCGTTTTCCCAAGATATGGCCATTACAGTCAAATCCGGAGGTATAAAGTTTGAATACGCAGTTTTTTAAATTTTTGCAGAGTAGTGTATTTGTTTTATTTCGGTTTTGTATTATTTATTTCTGGGTTACTACTCTTTTAGATCTGTGTATTCTCTTTGCCCCGTGCCCTGTGCGATCTCAGAAAATCAGAAACAGATAGGAAAATGTGCATCTTTCGGGTAAGCTAACTGAGATCTAACCCTTGTTGTCATCGAGAAACAAATTTTTTTTCTTGTGTGAAAAGAGTTTTTTTTAGCACTCTCTCCAAGGCTGTCTACCACAACAACAACAACAAAAACACCCCCAATCCTCCTTCTAAGCATTACAATATGTTTTGCTAGACCATTTGGTTAAAATTTGCCTGATTAAGTAAGAGGTCTTGAGTTCAAGTCTCTCTTTTGTTACTTTTTTTTTGAAAAAGTTCATGCTAACATTGTAAAGTGTATTTCACTTCAAATATAAAAGTGAATCACTATAAGTAGCTTTAATATTTTATTTTGGAGTTATTTATTTTGTATGCAGCGTTTCTGTTATAAAGTAACTTCATTGTAAAAGTGACCCCACTTCTCTTTATAAAAGTGGGTCACTTCATAAAACAACTTACACTATCACGTGGTCATTTGGTTACCATTTATGTCCTTTTTTAAAATGACATAACTCTCACATCCGAAGTCTGTTTTCAGTGCCATTTTTTTTTAAATCGCATAACTTTTCGAGCTCTTTCCATTCAAATCATCAGTTTTAGTTTTTAAATCTACATTATCCGCATATTTAATATGGCGTCTACAAATAATCTCTTACTTACCAACACCAACTACTTTCAATGGAAATCCCATATGGAGGATTTATTAAGAAGTAAAGGCTTGTACCGGATTACCTTGGGAAAGGAAACAACACCGACTGATGCTGATAAGAAAGCCAAATGGGATAATAGGAATGACGAAGCACGTGGATTAATCAGAATGTCCATCTCTCCTAATTTAAGGTTCCACCTTCAATCAATTGATAAACCCAAAGAAGCTTGGGAAAAGATTGAATCTGTGTTTGGTAAACACAATATTATTCGAGCACAACAGTTAGAAAATCAAGTACTAACTTTAAGTCCAAGTGATTTTTCCTGCATTGAAGACTATCTATCTAAGTTTAAAACACTCAAAACTTTATGTGAAGAATGTAAGATAAAGATAGACGAATATCATTGCATCTATCTTATTATTTCTAAGCTAGGTAGTGCATATTCTGTGTTTGTATCTACCTTTTTTGCCATGCAAGAGGCTCTAGGGCCAGCTTATCAAAAACCCAGTCTTGAGAACTTTTGTGATGCTTTGATTAGAGAGCAAGATAAGCTAGTACAACTTGGAGTGATCAACACTGCAGGTACCTCCAACAAAGCCTTAGTTGTCCATCAGAAAGATAAACCCAAGAATCCCAAGAAGAAACATCCTTACCACAACAACAATCAATATAAGGGTCCCAAACCCACTCAGACAGCTTTTGCTCCTAATGGAGACAAAGGAGCAAAATATAAAAATAAGAAGACTAACAGACATTGCAACTTTTGTGATAAAGATGGTCATGATGATTCCAAATGTTTCAAGAAGATGGCAGCTTTAGAAGCAGTGATGAAGAAGCACAACATCAATATTGATTCTACTTCTTCTTCTTCTTCTCATGGACATGCACTTTCTAATTTTGGTTTCTCCTTCAATACACCCTCTTTTTCTACTTCTGATAAGTGGCTTATTGATTCTGGAGCATCTTATCATATGGCTAAGGATAGAGACATATTTTATACTCTAAATGAATGTAACACTAAGAAAATATTTGTTGGTGATGATAGATCTCTTAGTGTTGAAGGATCTAGAACAGTTCAAGTAGAAAATGGTCATTTCAATGATGTATTATGTGTTTCAAGTCTTTTGTGTAACCTTCTATCAGTATATCAAATCACTCATTCAGGTGAAGGTAAAACCGTAGAGTTTTCACCTTACCAATTTGTAATCAAGGATCTAAAAGATCCTAAGCATGTTCTTGCAACTGGAATTGCTGATGATATTACCAGGTTGTACAAGTTTGACAACTTTGGGTCATCATCTTTTTCAACATTTTTTGTTGCTCATAGCGATGACTTGAGCAAACTTTGGCATGAACGGTTTGGTCATTTAAACTATTGCTCATTGCAACAACTATGTAATCAATAGATGGTGACTGTTCTTCCTCTTGTTTCATGCAGATATGGTGTTTGTGCCGGTTGTGTTCTCGACAAACATCATCGAGGTAGTTTTGATAAACGTGCCTCTTGGCATGCCTCGGGTCCTTTGCAGCTTGTTCACAATGATTTGTGTGGTCCACTTTATTCTCCTTTTTTTGGGTGCAAGTATTTCTTAACTTTCATTGATGACTTTTCCAGACGTACTTGGGTTTACTTCTTAAAACTTAAGAGTGAAGTTTTTGACAAGTTTTTGGCCTACAATGTTGGTTGTGGAGCCTGATTATCTTCCCAATTCAGAGGTCTTTTACTTTCAGCCGTGTTTATACCCCATGAATTATTTACACCCCATAAGTATGTACACTCTTCCACCTGGGGCAATGTAAAGGGGGGGTACCCCCTCTGCGGGGTCCCGGGGGGCTATCCCCCCGGTTGGGGGGTCTGGGGCAAGCGGGCCCCCAACGGGGGTTCGGGGGCAGCGTCCCCCGAAGGAAAAATTGCCTTGTAAAAGTATATTGTAATTTCATTGTAAATCTGGACTATTCATTATAAGGTCACATATCTAACGGTGGAAATTATGTTAGGGTTTTTTTCCCTAGAAGGCAACCCTCTTTTATGAGGGAAATGTATTGCGTCTATGCATGATTGCGAGTATTGTGTTTTGAGAGAGGAGACTGTGAGAGAAAGAAGAGAAAGTTACATCAGGTTTTGCTGTAGGTTGTATCCCTTCATTTGCTGGATAATAATAAAGGAAGGACCTGACAATTTCTCTGGTGGACATAGCCCACACTGGGTGAACCACGTAAATCTGTGTCTCTCTTGTATTGTGTATCTTCTGTGTTTTGTTTTCGCATTTGTTTTATTTTATTTCTCCACGGTCTTGTTTTTCTAACAACTAGTATCAGAGCGAAAGGTAACTCGTAGGAAAAGAGGGTTCCTGGTTCGAGTGGGAATAATGTCGAAAGATGGAAAGTTTAGGGTCGAGAAATTTAATGACCAAAACTACCAGTTATGGAAGATGCAGATGGAAGACTATTTATATCAGAAGGATCTATTCCTACCATTGGGCGGAATATAAAAGAAGCCGACGGCTACGAAGGACGAAGAATGGGAGATTCTTGCAGAAAGGCTCTAGGAACGATACTACTGAGCCTGGCAGCGTCGATGGCTTTCAATATTTCCAAAGAAAAGACAACGAAGGGTTTGATGGACGCATTGACCAAATTGTATGAAAAAACCTCGGCGTCCAATAAGGTATTTCTAATGAAGAGATTATTTAATATGAAGATGTCGGAAGGTGGGCCTGTTGCAGATCATTTAAATGATTTTAATACGGTTACTAATCAACTAAGTTCTGTAAAAGTGGACTTTGATGATGAGGACATGGCTTTTCTAATCTTGTGCTCATTGCCAGAAAGATGGAACGGATTGGTCATTGCTGTAAGTAACTCTGTCTCTGGTTCAACTTTAAAATTTGATGATGTTGTTGGTGTTATCCTTAGTGAGGAAATTCCACGGAAAAACACATGTGATACATCAAGTAATGCGTTGAACATGGAGAACAAGGGAAGACGAAATGATAGAGGAAAGGGCTCAGGGAACCATGGGAATTCTAGGAAGGGAAAATCCAAATCCAGACTTGGAAATATAGAGTGCTAGAATTGTGGGAAGAAAGGACATCTGAAGAAAGACTGCAGAGCTCCAAAGAAATAAAGAGATGAACAACATGAGAGAAATCAGGAAGCAAATGTAACAGGTGATGTGTTACAAGATGTTTTGATTCTTTCTGTAGATAATATTTCTGAGTCTTGGGTAGTAGATTCAGGGGCTTCATTTCATGCCACACCCCATAGAAAACATTTTCTAGATTATGTTCAAGGTGATTTTGGGCAGGTTCATTTGGGTGATGATGCACCATGAAAAATTGTTGGAATGGGAAAGGTAAAAATAAAGCAACGCAATGGAAACCAATGGTTGTTGAAAGAGGTAAGACATGTTCCAGATTTAAGGAAAAATCTAATTTCAACAGGGCAGTTGGCAAGTGAAGGTTGTATATCCGTATTTACAGATAAGACGTGGAAGGTCATCAAAGGATCATTGATGATAGCGAAAGGAGAGAAGGTAGGTACATTGTATTTATGTACTGGTAATACTGACTCTTCTATCTCTTTAGCTTCTACAGGAGTGGATACAACACTGTGGCATCATAGGCTTGGACACATGAATAAGAAGGGGATGCAGATACTTCACAAAAGAAATTTGTTGCTAGATCTTAAACAAATTGATTTGGACTTCTGTGAGCATTGTGTTTTTGGAAAACAAAAGAGAGTCAGATTTCTCAGAGTCGGAAAAGAAAAGAAGAGTGAAAGATCAGAGCTCGTGCATACAGATGTATGAGGACCAACTCATGTATCATCTCTTGGTGGCTCTCATTATTATATTACTTTTATTGATGATGCAACTAGAAAAACTTGGGTTTATTACATTCGACAAAAAACTGATGTTTTTGATACTTTTAAGAAATGGAAAGCTTTGGTTGAGAATGAGACAGAAAAAAAGGTGAAGTGTCTCAGATCAGATAATGGAGGTGAATATTGTAGCAAGGAGTTTGATGATTACTGTTCATACCATGGGATTCATAGAGAGAAGACAGTTTCAAGAACACCACAAGAAAATGGTGTGTCAGAAAGGATGAACAGGACAATCATGGAGCGTGCAAGGAGTATGAGATTGCATGCTGGTTTGCC
>ML805843.1:272440-295002 GCA_009831015.1 Picea engelmannii | reverse complement strand
ATTTGGAGGAAGAGATTTATATGCAGCAACCACAGGGGTATGAGGTCAAAGGGAAGGAGAATTTGGTATGTAGGTTGAAGAAGAGCTTGTATGGCCTAAAGCAAGCTCCAAGGCAGTGGTATTTGAAGTTTGACAGGTTTATGGAAGAACAGGGTTATAGTAGATGTCATTCTGATCACTGTGTTTATTTTAAAAGGCTAGAAAATGGAAGCTATATTATCTTGCTATTGTATGTAGATGACATACTTGTTGTAGGGTCTAATATGCAAGATATAAATATGCTCTAGAAGAAATTAGCCAATTCATTTGCGATGAAGGATTTGGGTGCTACAATAAAAATCCTTGGCATGAGAATAACAAGAGACAGGAAAAATTGAAAATTGACATTGTTTCAGGGTGAGTACACAAAGAAGGTGTTGGAGAGGTTTAGAATGAAGAATGAAAAACCAATTAGTACACCTTTGGCCAACCATTTCAAATTAACTAAGGAAATGTGTCCCAAGACATAGGAGGAGATATAATACATGTCCAGGGTCCCTTATTCATCAGCAGTTGGCAGCTTGATGTATGCAATGGTTTGCACAAGACTAGATATTGCACATGCAATGAGAGTTGTGAGAAGGTATATGAACAATCCAGGTAAAGAACATTGGGAGGCAGTAAAGTGGATTCTCAGGTATTTGAGAGGTACTACTACTCATTCATTATGTTTTGGAGGTTCAGACACTTTTATATAGGGATATGTTGATTCAGATATGGCAGGTGATAAGATAGCAGGAGGAGCACCACAAGATATGTTTTTACTATAGGTGGAACAACATTAAGTTGGATTTCAAAACTACAAAAGGTTGTTGCACTTTCAACAACAGAGGCATAGTATGTTGCTTCTACAGAGGCTAGTAAATAGATGATTTGGTTACAAAGGTTTATGGAGGAATTGGGAAAGAAGCAGGAGAATAACAGGTTGTACTGTGACAGTGAGAGTGCAATTCATCTTGCAAAGAAATCAGCCTTCCATTCGAAGACTAAGCATATACAATTGAGGTACCACTTCATACGATCCGCCTTGGAAGATGGACATTTGAAGTTGGAAAATATACACACTAGCCAAAATCCTGCAGATATGTTAACAAAGGGAGTAACTAGAGAGAAACTGAGTCCCTGCTCAGTTTCAGCTGGTCTTCAAGAATGAAGATGAAGATGAGAAATTTGCCAGGTCCAAGAAGGTTCAGAGTCAAGCATATACAACAACGATGGAGTTGTTGAGATCAGTCTCCAAGTGGGAGATTGTTGGTTGTGGAGCCTGATTATCTTCCTGATTTAGAGGTCTTTTACTTCCAGCTGTGTTTATACACCATGGATTATTTACACCCCAGAAATATGTACACTCTTCCACGTGGGGGAGTGCAGAGGGGGGGTACCCCCTCTGCGGGGTCCGAGGGGGCTATCCCCCTAGCTGAGGGGTCTGGGGGTAAGCGGCCCCCCAACAGGGGTCCGGGGGCGAAGCCCCGGAAGGAAAAAATGCCTTGTAAAAGTATATTGTAATTTCATTGTAAATCTGGACCGTTCATTATAAGGTCACAGATCTAATGGTAGAAATTATGTTAGGGTTTTTTTCCCTAGAAGGCAACCCTCTTTTATGAGGGAAATGTATTGCGGCTATGCATGATGGCGAGTATTGTATTCTAAGAGAGGAGACGGTGAGAGAAAGAAGAGGAATTTACAACGAGTTTTGCTGTAGGTTGTATCCCTTCATTTGCTAGATAATAATAAAGGAAGGACTTGGCAATTTCTCTGGTGGACGTAGCCCACACTGGGTGAACCACGTAAATTTGTGTCTCTCTTGTATTGTGTATCTTCTATGTTTTGTTTCTGCATTTGTTTTATTTTATTGCTCCACGGTCCTGTTTTTCTAACAGACAAGGCCCTTGTAGAAAAACAATCTGGACATCAAATTCAAAGGTTAAGAACAAATAATGGAGGCGAATATGTGAACAATAATTTTACAAGTTACTACACTACACAAGGAATCCAAATGCATCACTCTGTTCCATATACACCACAACAAAATGGTGTTGCTGAGAGAAAGAACCACACATTAAAAGAAATGGCTAATTGTATGATCCAATCTAAGGGATTAAGTCTAAAGTATTGGGCGGAAGCCATAAACTATGCAAATTACATAGTAAATCACACTCCCACAAAGGCTCTTAAAAATATAACACCGGAAGAAGCTTGGACTAAAACTAAACCAGATGTAAGTCACTTCCGTGTATTTGGAAATATAGCATGGGCTCACATTCCTGATGAGAAAAGGAAAGCATTGTAGCCTAAAAGTGAGAAGTGTATATTTGTTGGTTATTCTGAAGATGTCAAAGGTTATAGACTTCTTCAAACACATTGTAATGAAATTATTATTAGAATAGATGTTAAATTTGATGAAAATCTCTTGGCCTGGGAGCCTAATTCGGCGTTTGTGCCTTCTTTGGCTTGCGAGCCTAATTCGATGGTTGTGCCTTCTTCGACCTGCGAGCCATCTTCGACGTTTGTGCCTTCTTTTGTTCTGGTTTCTTCTTCAGATGATGACAGTGAGGATGAAAATCCACCTCCGCTGCTCACCTTCCTGCAGATGAGTCCTTTGAACCTGAACCAACACTAGCTCCACCACTTCCTAGATAGGTCCGTTCAACACGAGAAGCTGTTGGTGATGTTGTTGGTGATCCTTCAGATCAATGTCAGACACATTCACAGTTCTAGTGAGCCTCTTCTCTTTTGGCTCAAGTTTCAAAAACTCATGATCCAGAGACATTTGCAGAAGCTTTAGGTCATCCAGATTGGGATACAATAATGAATGAAGAGTATCGTTCTTTAATGGAAAACAATACTTGGGATCTTGTACCTCTTCCAAAAGGAAGAAAACTTGTCAGATGTAAATGGGTCTATAGAACTAAGTATGCATCAGATGGAAGTGTTGAAAGACACAAGGGTCGATTAGTTGCCAAAGGATCTTCCCAAGTTGAAGGATTTGACTATAATGAAACCTTTGCCCCTGTAGCCAAAATGAATTCCATCCGCCTTGTTCTTGCCCTTGTTGCCTCACATAAATGGGAGGTCCATCAGATGGATGTTAAATCCGCCTTCTTGCACGAAGATTTGCAAGAAGAAATCTACATGGAACAACCTCCTGGCTATGTACAGAATGATTGTAGCCTTGTTTGTCGCCTTAAGAAATCTCTTTATGGTCTCAAGCAAGCTCCCCGAGCTTGGTATGCCAAAATGGACAATTTTCTTATTGCCACTGGATTCTCTAGATGCCATTATGATCATAATGTCTATACCAAGAAAGTAGGAAGCCATCTCATAATCCTTGTCCTTTATGTTGATGACCTTATCCTTACTGGTAGTGACTCAAAACTTTTAAACCATGTGAAAACTAACCTTAAGAAGAAATTTGAAATGACAGACTTAGGTTTTTTCCACTATTTCCTCGGCCTCCAAGTTTTGCAAACCAATGAAGAAATTTTTCTTTCCCAATCTAATCATGCTTGTGACCTTCTTCATCGCTTTCACATGGACGATTGTAAACCAACCGCTTCTCCCTTCCAGTCTGGAGTCAAGCTTACTGCCACCTATACTTCTTCTGAAGTTGATGCCACCCTGTACCATTAGTTAGTTGGTAGCCTCTTATACTTGACTCATACCCGTCTTGATCTTTCCTTTGCTATTGGTCTTGTTGCCCGGTATATGCAAACAACCCATGAAAGCCATTGGAAAACAACTAAAAGGATACTTCGTTATGTTCATGGTACAGTTCAGTTCGGGATACATTACAGTTCAGAGGGGACTCCTTTATTGGTTGGTTTCACTGATTCAAATTGGGCAGACAACCCTGATGATCAGAAGTCTACTGTAGGTTATGTTTTCAGCATTGGTTTAGGACCTGTCACTTCGGCCTGTAAGAAAAAACATGCTATTGCACTTTCTTCAGCAGAAGCAGAGTACCGAGCAACGGTAAATGCAAGTTAGGAAGCCTTGTGGCTTTGACAGATCCTTTCAAAGTTTGGATTCTAGCAACAACATTCGACCAACCTTTGGTGCGACAATCAGAGTACCATCAAGTTCACCAAAGACCCAGTTCAACATTAGCATAGAAAACAAATCAAGCTACACATGCACTTCATCAGAAAGCTCATTCACGATCAAGTTATTGAAGTGTTATTTTGCCCTGCAAAAGATCAAGTTGCAGACATTTTCACAAAGTCTCTTATAGAAGCGAAGTTTTCCAAACTTTGATCTATGTTAGGAGTTTAGGAAGTTGTCATTAAGGGGGGATAGGCTCTAATGTCGCCTTCCTTCTCCTATTGTGTCACCATTGTAAATCCTTCAATCCTATCCCAAGTTGTTCTTAAGGGGGGATGTTAGGATATTTAGACACTTAGGAGTTAGTTAATATCTACTTGGTCTAATATGTCGTTAGGTAAAAGCGTGTTTCTTAGTGTGTTTCTTTAATATGTATTAGTATGCATTTGTAGTTAGGAAATCCGACGGTCACGATATGTTCCCGACATAGAGTGATCCGACGGTTCATACTCTCCTCGATATTAACGGCCACTGATCCGTGGATTAACACCCGATTGGTCCATGATCTCTATTTAAAGAGCATGGAGGGTTATTTTCCGATGATCGATTGTGAGAAACTCTCTTGTAAAATATCTCTGTAATATTTTTCTTTTGCATTAATAAACTGCTCCAAGTGGCTGCGTTGGCTGGGGCCGTGGATGTTTCCCCGTAGGGGTTTTACCACGTGAACACATAGATGTGTTGATCTTTGATCTGGTTATGTGAGTGGTTAGTGAAGGTGTTCATCCTCTGTTGTAATACCTGTGTTGTCGAACATTCCAGAGCATGTAGAAAACTTGAACCGATTCATTATGATTTGTGTGGCCCTATGTCTGCTCCTTCTGCAAATGGAAAAAAATATATCATGACTTTTATTGATGATTACACTAGGATATGTTGGGTGTACTTGTTGAAAGAAAAATTGCAAGCTTTTGAAACTTTTAAAAATTTTCATGTATGGATTCAAAATGAAGCTCAGTCTTGTATTGGCTCTCTTTGCATTGATAATGGAAGAGAATATACATCTAATGAATTTTAAAGCTACCTTCGCCAACATGGGATCAAACATCAAATCACAGTTCTATACAATCGTCAACATAATGGTGTAGCTGAATGAATGAACAAGATACTCCTAAATATGCTTTGTTACATGTTGTTTTTCAAGAATGTAAAATTATTGTTTTGGGATGATGTAGTTCTATGTGTAGTTTATGTGAAAAACATGTGTCCATATCATGCTCTTGAAAGCAAGAATCCTTATGAAATGTGGTATGGCTGCATTCCTTCAGTGACACATCTCAGGGTCTTTGGTTCCACCTGCTATGTCTTGATTCCTAAGGAACAAAGAAATAAGCTTGATGCAAGGAGTTGAAAGTGCATCTTCTTGGGGTATTCAAATACCACCAAGGGATATCGTATTTACAATGAGAAAAACAAGAAATCCATTCTTTTCAGAGATGTAATCTTTCTTGAATCCACCAAGAAAGACGAAACTATTGAGATGAATCTTGATCATTTGGACAGATTCACTCATGTAAAAACATATCTTGAATTTGATGATGAGATTCCACATCTTGAAGGGGGGATCCCTATCTTGGGTCAATCTTTGGAATATCCTTTTAAAGCACCATCTTCCCCACATGAAGAAGTTCTTGCCACTTCATCAGAACTTGAAGTTCATTTGGATGATGTGATCGAGAGGATTGAAAAGCTGAGGCTTGATGAGAACTCGACACCATCTCAATCAATTGAGCAACTTGGACCATCTCATAAATCTCCACCTAAATGACTCGCAAAAACACTTGAAAGTGTTCATCGTGATGAGGTCAAAAATACAAGAACCAAAATTTCCTCAAGATAAGATGTAGGTTGTTGTAACATTAATTGAGATCGCCAAAATTTTGTGAAATTTCTCAAAAATAAATTGCGATGACTTTCTTATTCCTTGTCATCTCAAGTTTTCAATTCTCAGCAAAGAAAATCTCAACAATTCATATTTATCTTTCAATTTTTTCCCATATCAAGTTTCCTAGTTCATCGTCTTTGTGTTTTCATAATATGGAATTTCTGTCAAAATCAAAATACAAGTCCTTTTATGTACAAATCTCATTATTTTCCCACACCATCTATTTAGTTTCAAGAGTTATGGAGAAGTCTTTGGTTTTTGAAGAAACATGTTTTAAGTTCATAAGCGTGTTCGATTAAGTTCTACATCTTCACGGTTCCAGAATCATATAAATATGAATGAGATGGAGCGCTAAGATATAGAGACATTTTTGGGAAGCAAAGATCCAGTGGCTTATTAAAAAGGAAAATCAATGGCTGTTATTGATTTCAGCCCCCCCAGTGTGCACAAAGTTTAAGAAAGAGGGGGGTTCAAAATAGAAAAAGGTGGTTTCAATGAATGTGACGTGACAAAATCATGTGCATTTCGAGCCCCCCTTCTTAGCAGTGTTTAGAAATCGGTGAGACGCCCTCAAAATGAATGACACTCGTCGACCCCGAGGACACGTGTATGGTCAGATTGAACAATTTCTACTTGTGTTTTAATACCTCTTTGGATAGAGGTGACAAGCATATGTTTTCGACCTAGGGTGGCGCCAAACATTTTTCTTCAAAAGAAGTTCTAACAGCCCATTAAACTAGAAATCGAAACATACGCCTATGAGAGGGTTATCCCATATTGTGATCATGTATTTAGGGTGCAGTAGTCAAATATTTTCATGATTGGAATGAAGTCCAGATTGAAGGATTTCTTGGGGATCATTTTTTGTTGTGTATAAACGTTTTTATCAAGCTTGTATTCTATATTACTTCCCCAACATATGATGCATAGTCAGTGAATAGAGAACATCTTTGAGCCTTATGTTTGCCATCATGCAAACAATCCTCTATCAATTGTCATAAATACAAGAGAACGTCGATTATAAAGACATCTCTTGGCAAAAGTTTCCCTATTGTCCCATTGCTAGAAATAAAGAAAGGGAATGGTTGATTGAGAACCCAACCAAAGAAGCTTTACATGATAATGATTTATGGTTTAAAGAAAGAAACTTGTCTAGTAACCTTCATTTGACATGTTAGATAATTAGTAGGCTCAAGGCAACAATTTCAAGATAGGCTCACACGTGCTACTTAAAGAAGGAGACATCCACTTTGGAAGAGATGTATATAATAATATTAGTTTATTATTGTTTGACTTCCCTAAAGAAAGAGGTTTTCCAAATTTGATATCTCATATGTTATTAATAAATTACATTGATAATAAGTTTTGGTTGGAGGATGATATAAAAAGAAAAGTAGGTGGCAAATGAGGTGAAAAGTAAAATCTCTTGAAGAAGTAATGACATCAACAATAATCTTATTTTTGAGATAAATGGGACAACTCATAAACTTGAGGTGTCAAGAGACTCCAAGTTATCCTCAATCATGATTATATTTTAGAAATCCAGTTTCATAAATGAAGGTATTTATTCAACATTTAAGGATCATAAAAGAAGTAATTGAAGGTTTCTTGGGGGTTTAGCAGGTTAGGATTTTTTTTGGGATAGCAAGGACTATATCCTTTTTAATGAAGCCTATGGGGCTATTGTAATTTTTGGAGGCATCAAGGATCAGTCTATGAATTCACAACTCATACTTAACAAAGCCTTGTTCTTCTCTTCATTTTATGTATTAAGCTTTCTCATATTTCCATCTCTATTCTTCTTATTTAATTTGTAATTTGTAGTAAGATTAACACAGTTTGGAGATAACAATTTGGTATGACCATCATTGTTGTCATATATGTATTTATTGATTTGATGGCTTTGTCATATTCGATAGAAACATAGACATATATCTACAAGTTATTTTTATTAAGTGTTATGTTGTTGGATTCATAATTTATGCCCATTCCATGCACTTATTTGTTGCTAGATTCATTTAAATGCCCAACATATTCATTTTCTCCATCTCAAATTTATAATGACTACCTTACTCATTGTTGTGCCTGAGATTTACTCTTCTTCTCATTTTCTTCCACCTTTTATCCTCAACTATTGTGCTCTTTTAGATGAGACTCTGTGCCCAATGGATTAGGCCTTTGATCTAAAAGATTTACAATCTTTACACCAGTCAACTACCATTTAATCCTTAAACTTTGTTTACCCTATTTTACATTGATTATGATTCAAATCTGGCATTCACGAGCTTAATGATGTGAGTTGCCGGTTAGTGACAATGGGTAGCCATCTGTCTTAAATCTGATGAGGGAGCCCCCTCTGGTCCAAGATCCAACTTGTTGCCTAAAGTTGGTTTTCAAGATGTCTTGGCATAGTTCCTAAAAAGCTAGGAACAATCTCAAGTTACAACATCTTTTTGGCATCATTGTCAAGGAAAAGGGTTTGAGATATTTTCCCTGATATATGATCAAGACAAGTTTTGATTCTTGTTGGTGAATGAGAGTCAGACAATAAGTTGCAAAATAGTTTCAAGTTTATTTTTGAATCAAGTCTTCACCTGGCGACTCCATTGTGATTCCAATCAAATTTTCAAGACTCCACTGGGAAGTGAGCCCTATTGACAAAGAAATGAAGAATGATTGTAAAATGATCTGGTACCAAATGGAAATTTTCTTTCAAGAATTTTTAGATTTGTTGATTGGTCCTTTGCTGTTATTTATTATACATTTGAAAGAGTTTTCTGCTATCTTATACATTCAGAGGATCATAAGTTCAAAACTTCATCTCCTTTCTTGGAAAAATAAATCCTGGTTTCTTCTTGCATTCCTCAAGCCTCTTCATTATTGCCTTCTATAAATACTGATGAGCCTCTTGCACCAATATATTTTGAAGGTTTTCTTAAACAAGTAGCCCATGTACCTATTCCTCCAATAGAAAAGAAGTCTCGTGAAACATTTGAGAAGGAAGCTCATATTCCAACTCCAGTCACTAGTATACCTTATGATCAACATGTATAGATACATCCCTGGGTTATGAACATATATAAACCTCTTAAGCTGCCATCTGTCCTTCATGATTTACCTCCCAAATATTTCAAATTTCTTCCTAGATTCAATGGAGAAGATAACGTGGCAGCAAAAAAACATACAACAGCCTTTGAATACTTCACATATTACTCGGATGTTCAATATGATGTTGTTTTTATGAGGATGTTCACTCAGTCATTGGAAGGGGAGGTCAAAAGATTGTTCAGATATTTGGAAGCCGACTCCATTAGTTCTTGGAATGATTTCCATGATATTTTCTCACACAGTTGGGCTGAGAAGAAAGTCATCATCAATTCCTCTTAGAGTTTTATGTTATTAAAAGAAGGAAAGATGAAACTGTTACAGAATTCAATAGAAGAGTTACATACTTCAATAGAAGATTTGAAAATTTGTATCACAATATGCATGTTGCAATTCATCCTTCCGAAGCTGCTACCAAGGTGCACTATGCAATAACACATCATCCTGATTTGGCCTTTTATCTTAGAGAAATGAAGTCTCCAACTTTGGAATAGATGTTCACTGATGCTGAGGAGATTGAAAACAATATATGGGTTTGTGGAAATATGCATAGTCAAATAAATAATAAGGATCTGGATACATAGGAGTAGAGAGAAAAAGATGAACAAGACAAATTAGATATGCATATTTATTTAATTCATATTGCTCAGAAACAAAATTAGCCTTCAACTATTCCGGATCAACAACATGTTAAGGTTTGGGGAACTGATTTTTGCATAAATTTTTAACTGATTTTGATGGCGGGGAAAACAAATTTACTGATTATGAATCTGAACAAGGTAGGCTATGGACATATTCATGGAAATTTTCTATCAGATACACCACTTTTGTCTGCTTTCGAAGATAAAATGCAATATTTCATTTGGTAGATTGATACCTCTTCTCAAGACAATGATGGTGAGTTTCAAATACATTCTAAAGCTTCAAGAAATTTGGTATGTGATAATGAATATCATAATTAATTTTTGCATTTTGAAGAAGATAAGGGGCTCTCAAATGCTTTGAATATTTTTTTATTAGAAGTTAGAAAAGGATGTGTCAATGCCTAAAGAAAATCTTCTAAATATTCCTGAAACACTTTTGTATTTTCTTCTAAATCACATTTCAAAGGAAAACATTGCTCTTCTTAGAGATGAAAAGAAGATGTCAATATCACCATATTCATGAATTTACAACAGTCCACTACTTTTTGATGAATATGATGATTATAATGTTGACTCTCAACAAAAGGAAAGGAAAATTTTGTCATCACCATCTACATAAATTTTGAACAACAATAAGCTCATATATGACGGTTATGAAAATGAATATATTGATGGTCTTAAATATGTGAAAACCACTTTTTTTAAAGATGAAGATCAATTTTCTTTTCAGCAGATTGTTTTTCCAAGGTTTCATGATTCAAAATTTCCTATCCAAAGAGACTATGAACAGATTCAAGACAAGAATATTTCCAAATCCTCAAAAAATTTTGTTCGTGCACCAATTTATGATGTATATGCTTATGCTGAATTTGTTGAAGAATTGTTGACTCCTATTTGTGAAGATAAATATCAGTTTTTTATTGATCAAAAGGCTAATTCAAATTATTGTGAAGGATTCTTTGTTCAAGAATTTTCTCAAGAAAGTCAAGAGCATGACTCTTGTATGGTTTTCACCAATGAGGAAGAACATATTTCTATGTCAACATGTGCAGAAGTGTATGACATTGGACCAATGTATGATGAATATAAAGACCACGATGAATATTTTCAGATATAAGTATTGTTGTCTCTTATCACTAAAGTTAAAAAGCTTCAAGATATTAAATCAGAATTAGTTGAGGGCTATAAAGATCAAGTAAACACTATATCTTCTTCTTCTTCCTTTGTTTGAAGAGAAGCACAAGTGGAATATCCTGACTTTGTTAAGGAAGCAATGGAATCAAAGAGTACATTGAGGCAATGTAGTTACCTAGACCAGGAAAAGGGATTCACTAATGATCATAAAGTCTTATTTCTAGTCCTTAAGGTTTCTTTTGTAGTTTGGATGGAATAAAGAATACTCAAGGTATTATCAGTCTTTGTTTTCACATAATTTTTTTTAGGATTGTAAGTTTGAATATCATGTTCAGTTTATATTGTGGTTTTCAATTTTGTTTTCCTCGCAAGGAAATTATGCAAGCAATCTGATTCTCTCATGGTTTCATTGGAAGTTTCATATCACTTGATTAATCTGGTTTGATTGATTAAGGTAGAATATCTTGTACATAAATAAGCTCACTAGATGAGCATCTATTTTTCAGTTTATGTTTAACATTCATAGCAGTTTTGGTTTTTAGTTTGTATAGACAGTTTGTTTCAGTTGTGAATAAACAGGGTTTCAAAACAAAGAACAAGGTTTTTAGGAAATGGTTTTAGAGCGGGTACAGGATTTGCAAGAACATGGTCAAGTTTAGGAATAGAAAATGCACTTGGTCTGCAGTTCTTTAGTGCCTTGCAGGGAGACACAATCCCCAAATGGAGCCTAATATTCTAACATTAATCGATATTGCTAAAATTTTGTGAAATTTCATAAAAAATTTTTGGGATGACTTGCTTATTCCTTGTCATCTCAAGTTTTCAATTCTCAGCCGAGAAAATCTCTGCAATTCATCTTTATCTTTCAATTTTTTCCCATATCAAGGTTCTTAGTCGATCATGTTTGTGTTTTCATAATATGGAATTTCTGTCTGAATCAAAAGCCAAGTCCTTTTATGTACAAATCCCATTATTTTCACAAGCCATCTATTTAGTTTCAAGAGTTATGGATAACCCTTTGTTTTTTGAAGAAACATGTTTTAAGTTCACAAGCTTGCTTGATTTAGTTCTACAGATCCAAATTTCTACAGATTCAAATTTCTAAGGAATTTATATAGTTTATATAAAATTTTGGTGATTTTTAAGGTAAAATAATTTTATCCTGTAGAATTTGGGCGAATCATTTTTAGAATAGCGAATCTTTTTTTGGGAAAAAACATGGAAAATTATCCCATGAACGAAATTTAGCCCCTAAAATCATCCATGACTTAAGGGAAGGTAAGAGAGATTTTTCTTTTTTGATGAAAAAACGTACACCAATGCAAATGAAATTGCTTTAAAAAACAATTGAGACTCTTTCCTTTCAATGTTTTTTTGACAATGCAAATTTCACTTCCACTAATGAACCAAATATTCTTAAACAATTAATTAAAAAAATGTAATGCAAAACTCTTTTTTGTTTTGTTTTGTTTTGAAAATTTGTTTCAAATAAAAAGACTAAAAGGACATGTTTTACATCACATGAATCAAACAAGATAGATAATAATGGATTAGAAAAATTCTGAACAATCTGAAAGTAATGTATTGCGAATGAAACATAACTTCTAAATAGAGTCTAATATGGGATACAAATTAAGAGAGATGACTTTGTTTAAACAATGGAAGCAAATCTAAAGGAAAACCCAAAATATTTTTAAAAACAAATAGACTCTCTCACAAAAGTACCAACAACACTAAAAGACTGAGGGAATGAGATTAGATAATCCAAATCGTATCGACAAAAAAATGAAGTGATTTTAATTAGATAAACAAATGGCATGCAAAAGAAAAAGATTTCAAATAACTTTGAAAAATGTTGGAGCAATGACTGCTAAGACAGATCTGGGAAATATCTGGAGGGCTACAAGCAAATAAATAAACATATCTAGGTTATATTTGAAGGATTCCCCTTCAAAAATGACTTTTTGGTTCCTGTTCACGGCTTGTTAGTTACCATAGAGCAATCGGTCACAAATTTCAGAGGACCAAAGGGAGCCCATGTAGCACTGGTTGCACTATGTAGTGAATTTCTCAATATGCTCGTGCCAAATAATGAGGTAGCTCATGACCAAAAGGGATGGGGTCGATCTGTGTGTACATGAAACCAACGACTGTGATCATACAATTACAAAAAACAATAGATCTAAAGAAGATCTATTAGATCTAGGACTGGAAACTTTCAAATAGCCTCAGAAAAGACTGATTGGTAGATAAAAAAAAAAGAATGGGGCTTACAACAGGCAAAGACATTAGAAAAATAGATCAAAGAAACCGAGGAAGAAACTAACTAAACAGTAGTGGCATTCCCCAGTGGAGTCGCCAATCTATTGTAGGATAATTACACCCTACAGGAGTTACCTCCCTTAGGCTCTCCCTAAACCCAAGTCAAAATAGAGATACAAATGAGGGACCTTCCTAGATCTAAATCATACTAGATCTAAATCATACATGGAAATGACCTATAAGTGAATGGAATAAAAAGGATTACCCAGTCACCTGACGGTTGTCCCTGCACACTCCTTTGTTGTTTGGTTTCTCGAAGATGTCATTCGCTCTTTACACATGAAGACACAAATATAATCCTTTCACAAAATCAAACATATCATGTACTGATTTATAATAGATCTAATGATATAACATGAAAATACTAATTCTCTCCAAAGATTATGATAATCATACACAATCAAATAAGGGGGAAAGTCACGTGCATCTTCTATTGATGAAATGAAACAATTTTACAACTTACAATTTGATAGCCTGATGAATCTCTATCCAAAATCCTTGCCCAAGCTCCGTGATTAATCCCATAGAATAAACTTACTTTCTCTTTTCCTCCCCCTTTTTCCCATGAGAGACCCTCAAGGGAAAAAGGGGGAGGAAAAGAGAGATAAGATCAAAGGTTAATCTAGATAGGATCTAGATGCCCAAGATAACAAGCTTCTTGAGGTCAAACCACCAAAAATATGGGGTTTAATCTCATCTCATGGAAACTAATCCTAAATAGGGAGTAACAAACCCAGTCGTGCTCTGCATTCTTGCGGGAAGCGACCGACCTCCCTTTGAAAGAGGACAAGGAGTGACCAATAATATTGGTCACAATATGCAAAGGGACAACCAATGACCAGGAAAAAAGGTATTGCAAACTTAGGGGAAAATTGGTATAATTCAGTGTTTCAGACTGCTAACTTCTAGATGATGCCCTCAAGTGATCAGGTGGAAAATAATGGTAAAACACTTCTTCTCCTCCATTTTCCCACATTTTAGGTTTCCAGGCTTATTGACCCAAGAAGGTTATGTACCTCATTTCATGGGAAGAAGGGGCCACTAGGCTCGGAGGTGCCATGGAAAAAACATAAAGCAATAAAATATTTCCCCGGGATCTCGAGAGAAATGAAATTCCTCTCTAAAAAAAAGTGAGGGACCCATAAAATGAACAACTAATTAATTAATGTTGCTTTCTAAGGTAGAGCGTTTATGGGATATGCATTTCCTTTTAGTGCCCCTTATTGTCTTCAACTTGGAAAAACATGCAAACCAAGGTAGAGCGTATGTGGTCTATGCATTTCCCTTTAAGTTCCCCTTTTTATCACACAAATTGTAGGTTGGGTAAAGCCTGACCCAATCCATAAGGTGGCGAGAAATATGGGAGTATCTACCCACTGTCAGCTTAGGTAAGTACTCCCCTCACTTTAGTGAAGGAGAAATCCTACAAAAGGGGGGTGTCTCGGGTGATCATAGGGGGAAATGAGATGAAAAATGGAGTAATGGAAGATAATGCTCCTAGAGGTCAAGCTAATAAATGGAAGGTGGTTTGGGAACAAACCTTGGAGATGGTTAATACTTGCCAAAAGTTTGAGTAGCTGCAAAAGAGAAATGTACCTACCAGAGACAAGAGAAAAGATATGTATACAAGCCCAATATTCAAATGGACAAGCAAGTGAATCTTGTTGTCATATATATCAGCAATAAAAAATTATATAAATTAGCAAGTAAATGATAATAGAAGCTGCTAGATATGTCACTGAAAGTCAAGTAAAGTTGCAAGAGATTAAGCTGGGAATGACTAGTATAACTCAAGTAAGATAAAGCTAGATAAGGATGTTAAGAAAAGTTATTAAAGAGATATTATGAAAGCCTTATGGATGTAGCAAAAGGTTGCTACAACAACAAAATTCAACCACAAAAATTCACAAATAAACCACCCAAAAGATGCGCTAAGATTAGTAGATTATTATGGCAGCTTATTAGCAATTTCTGACGATTGAAAAGTGAATAAGAGAAAGAAGTTTAGATGAGTTTGTTGCAGCCCTAATGGCTGTAGACTAAATTTTATAACAACAATAAGATCTCCTTGACCAATCAAAACACCCTAGTGGCTCAAACAAGCTATTAAGGCAAAGAATTGATTCCACTTTAAATAATTTGAATATCTTGTAAAATCACATATTCCAATGCAATAATTTATTTCTCCTATACAATTTTAAGATTAGTGATTTATATCTATTGGGTAGATGGAGTCTTGGATGTAAGAGTTAGATCCACAATATCACTAGGGGTGCAGGCTCTTCTACTCCCTAGAGCATGCAAAACTAACCAAGGTAAGGCTAGGAGGGTGTAAGTCCTTTTGCTTCTCCTAGCAACCTTGTAAAAATGGCTATTTAACTAGAAAAATAATATGAACCTTGGTGGAGGGTTTATTATATGATAGTCGTCCAAGGTTTTGAGTCAATATCATCAATGAAACTAGAAGAAAACACCAACAAAATGCAAAAATCTCCTTACCTATTCTAAAATAGCAAGATCAAACCCTAGTTTACCAAGAAAGATCCATCCATAAGCAAGAGAACAAGCCTCCAAGAGGTGCGCACCACCTTATATCCAGAATATACCAAGAGAAAACACCACAATATAGTTTCATAAGAGAGAGAGATGATCCAAATTTCCAAATTAGGGTGGAAATTTCAGCCAAGTAGTCTTTCTCACATGAGAGAGCTATGTTAAAATGAAATGAAAATGATGCTTGTTAATACAAAAATCCTAAAAGGTGTTTGTACACATAAATTTAGGGTAAACCACAAAGTAAGGAGGCCAACCCCCTTACTTTTACCCTTTACAAAATAATTTCAAGTTTACACAAGAAGAAAGCCCTAAAAGTGTGACGTCAACCCCTTCTAGGGTGACGTCTTGTTCACTTTGGCAAGACATTGAGCTTGAGGATGAAATTGTTGGGACTCCAAAGGTCATCCCTTCATGTGTTGGGGTATTCCCTCCAAGGTACAAGGGATATTACTCATCAGAAGTTCCAAGTGTCCATCAAACATCTCATCACCACCAAAACACTAGCCCTAGGGTGACATCAAGCCCTTCTAAATTACTTTTTAGCCTCCAAACGAAAATCGTTGGACTTGCAAGGGCTAGGTGAGGTCCTCCAAGGTCACTTCCTTTGCCTCCAAAATTAGCATTCATCTCCTATATTTACCCAAGGTCTGGGCCATGGCATCCAACCGGTGGGATTCCTGCCCCAATGAAGGCCCAAGCGAGGCTTGTTCCTCCAAAATGTCCATAAACAAGGTCCTACAAAGACATACAAGTACACCCTCCAAGGATATCAAGTCAAAGAATTATGGCAGGTAAAATCACATTTAATATAAGAGCCATCTAATCATGTACATAAAAAACTACCTCATCAAATTAAACAAGTGCTCAAAGACCCTATGCAATTTTCCAAGTTTAGGTATGGGAGGGTTGACAAGGTGATATATTGGGTGAATGAGTCCTTAAGTCAATGAGTGTTTCCTAGGTGGAAGCCTCTCTAAGTCATGTGGAGAAGATGAAGTTGATGGGGGTAAGAATGCTTAGGCATAAGGTTCATGACATACAAGGGTTCATATTGTCTCATTTATGGGTTCCTTTGTAGAGGGTGTGTCACACCTTTGTTTTCAATGCATCTTTTTCTAAGCCCATTTATTGCCATTAATTATTTATAATGTTTCCAGGTTGAAGCCAAGGTGGGACTTCTACCTAAGCAAGAAAAAACATTGCCCACCTTGACTCTACCCTGGTTACACTATGCTTTCCCAAGTTGAAGACAATGTGTGGGACTTCTACCTAAGCATGAAAAACATTTCCCACACATGCTCTACCTAGGTTGGCATTTTTATATTGTTAATTTTTATGGGTCCTATCAGTTTCTTGTGAGAGACATTTCATTGTCCTCGAGATCCTTAGGAAAGCATCTAGAAGGTTTATGATTGGATTTTATATTTTTCCAGCTACAAACCTTTGGGTCTTTATCCCCTTATTCCCATGAAATGAGGTACAATCCCTTCTTGGGTCAATACACCTGAAAATCCCAAAAGATAAGGAGGCAAAAAATGGGTGAAGTGTGAAAAATGGTAAGTATGATCATGAATGGAATGGTGATTCATTGAGGAGACCTCCTAGTATCAAACCCATCCCTAAGGGTGACCACTTACTAGGGTGCAATGTCAACCATCAAGGGGAAACAGGGCAAAGAGAATAATTTCGAAGCAGGTGTTCTATAGTCAAAAGCATCTTTAAATGAAACATACTCAAATGCCTCAATTATTAAAGTGACACTTACCACAATACATGACTTGTACCTCATGAAGCAATACCCATCGTCTTACGGAAGCTAGTTGATGTGGTTGATGCCATCGTCGCGAATCTAGGAAATGTGGTGGTGAAGAGAGTCTTTGTCTGTGCATGTGGACGCTGCCAGTCATCTATCTCTTGGTACTCCATGTGTGAAACTTGAGGGCCTCGAGACATCATCTCCTTAGTTATCCTTAGAAATTGGGGATAACATATGGCTCCTACTCAGGGACATGTACTCGTCGTAGAGTTCATGAGAACCTTGACATCTCCTGATCATACCTGTGCCTACACTAAAACATAAAAACGTAAAATCTAGGGTGGTTCACTCACCCTTTGTCCATATTTTTCAAAAATAAAAATCTAAAAAATGGCAACTAATCTAGAAAAGAAAATTTTGCACTTTTCACATAATATGATAAAAGAGAATCATGTAAATATAAAAAATGCAAGTAGAGAAAAATAAAATGCAGCTAAACTACCATGAGAAATCAAGATACAAAATGCATGAAAACAAGATGACCTACCTACTTACCTGGGGCATGGACCCTCAAGAAGTCACATACCTTGAATGCAGGGTCAGAGAAGAGACCCATGCACTGGTAATGGCATCTTTCTCCCATCCAAAGATGACAAGTAGTATTTTTCAATCTCGTACTTCTTCTTGATGATGTAAGGGCCAAGCCAAGAGTTGTTATTGTTCTTATCATATTTGGGCTCGCCCTTCCTCTTATCCCACATGAATGAAAGACTTCCTTCCCTATAATTTATGTAGAGTATATTCTCAATGTAGGGATATGAAGGAGGCTCTGTGTTGGATGTATCTTTAATAGCCTTCTGATGTTCTTTATCCCCTTTATCTCCTTATTTCTTCAATATTTTGATGAATCCTGGTTCCTTTCTCTGAAATTTGGCCAACTTCTCCGTATATTCCTGGGTTCTTGGAAGTAGTGTATCTATAGAATACTCCTGCATGAAATGTAGATCATGAGGATCATATTCAATGGGCATTGGAACTTCATCAAATTCATTCTCATTGATGTGGTTAGGATGGTCCCACTCTGTCACATGTTCCTTGGTCTCTCGTCAGTTGTAAAGAACTTTGAAGGTACCATCCTCCATGGGGATATACGAATGAGTGAGGTCCATGCTAATGAATCCTCCAAGAGTGGTTGCCCAACTCCTCAATAATATAATGCCCCAAGCATCTGGAACATTAATCACCACTATATTCATGACGATGCTAATGTGAGGAAAATCCACCAAATATAACTCTGCATATTCTATGAGACAATAAACATTGACCTTCTTGGAATCAATGCCACATATATTTCCATATGTTCTAGTTGTCTCGAGGCCAAGTTGCTTCATGAAATTTATGGACATCACATTTGCTGAGGCCATAGAATCTAGCAAGCAATTTTGTAAGAAAAGATTATCCCTCCCCAAGGAATGGTAGAAGGGAGGGTTAGAATCATTTTTCCATCTAAGGTACGTGGTGTTAAAATTATCGGAGGATCTTCTGCCTCGATTGGAACCTTCAACAACTTCAACACTTCTCTTCTGATGTAAGGGATCTTGAACACATCTGTCACTTGGAATGTCATATTCATTTTCCCAATCATGGCTGAGACATCTATATTCAACTAAATATCTTTTTTCCACATTGGCTTTGGAAACAATTCTTGAACTGAAGGTGGGGGTGGTAGGATCACCTTCTTTTCTGACTAGGAAATGTTTTTCTTTGACTAAAGTGAAGCTAGTTTTGTTGGCGGAGATGAATTTTTCTTCTCTGAAGTCTGTGGAGGAAGAATAGGAATCTTGTTCCTTCTTGCATAAGTCAAGATCTCACTCTTCTTTAATTCTTTCTTCTACTCTTCAGTCAACTAATTAATAACCTTGAGACAACCTTCTCTGGCTCCCTTTCTTCAGGCTTCATTAATCTGTTCATGTGTAATACCTACAGGTCTATCATAATCCTCATCTTGAAAGGCAAAGATTGTATCCATGAAATTGATATTGTCATGAGACTCTTCTTCTTGTCTTGGAAACTCTCCCTATAGGTGAGGTTCTTGGGAAGGATAGCACCATGTTAATTCCTCCAAGTTCACCATTGCAACAAGGTTTATTGTATCATGAGCCTTTTCCTTCCAACCTATGGGTTCTTTCCTGAAAAATGGATGCCTGGGAGCACACTGATTTCTTTCCAAAGTTGTCAACCAACTCATAACTTGATTTTGAGTCTGTACAAACTGAGTATTCATCTTATCAATATTTTGAGCTATGAGAGCAATTGGATCCATTGCACTATTTTAAGTTGTTTTTGCCTTTGGCTCTGCTTTGGCACGAGGATACTAAAAAGGATTGAACTTGGAGAAGAATATTTTCTTCAATGTCTGCACTATACTCTTTAGCTTCTACCAAAGTGCGAGGTTTCTTGTCCCTCAAGATGAAACCGAATTGCCCTTCAAAGGCATTGACATAAAGGAGAAGAGTAGTTGTTGTGGTAGGGCGCAAATCCCAGGGGGATTTGGCTATGCATTTTATCAAATCTGGTATCAAAGTCACTAACTGTCTCGTTCTCCTTTTTCTTTATCTGGTTGAACCGATTCATTATCATACCACTATATTTCTTCAGTGACCACCTACTTCTGAACAACTTGGTGAAATATTCATATGTGGTGAGGTGATCATTTGGTAATTCATTAAACCACCTTTGGGCATCTTTAGTGAGAGATGTTTCTAGAAACTTCATTGCAACATATTCATGTTCCACTCCTTCATTCTGTATGTCTTGACCGATGGCATGTAGATATCATTCTGCGGTGATTACATTGTTCCCAGAAAAATTTGGAAACCATTTGTTGATTTATTTAGGCATGGTATTGGGACATCCAAGGATAACTGCCATGTTTAAGGGATTATAGAGGTCCTTTTCCCAAGGATGAGCCATTGGTATAAGTGGGAGATTAATGTGAAAGAGTTTTTTGACAACGAGGGAATGGAGAGGAGGCCATCTATGGTAGGTTTTGGAAGGTTTGAATCTTCCAGGGGGAATGGTTTTTCGAGAAGAAGGATTATGGGATGGTGGATTCACTAGATGAGTCTTATCTCATCAAGGAAGGAAAGAGAAATCAAAGTTCCCTCAAGTTGAGTTGCCATGAAAACTAGGGAAAGGATTTGGGATTGTTTTCCAAAGTGTGGTTAGGGAACGAAAGAGGATTTAAAATCCTCCTCGGCAGTGACACCAAAATTTTATCTCACAAATTGTAGGTTGGGAAAAGCATGATCCAATCCACAAGGTGGTGAGAACTATGGGACTATCTACCCACTGTCACCTTAGGTAAGTACTCCCATCGCTTTAGTGAAGGAGAAATCCTACACAAAGGGGGTGTCCTGGGTGAACCTAGGGGGAAATGAGATGGAAAGTGGAATAATGGAAGATAATTACCCTATAGGTAAAGCTAAGAAGTGGAAGGTGGCTTGGGAACAAGTCTTGGAGATGGTCAATAGTTGACAAAAGTTTAAGTATCTACAGAAGAGAAATGTACCTACTCGAGACAAGAGAAAATACAAGTGTACAAGCCCAATATTCAAATGGAAAAGCAAGTGAATTTTGTTGTCCTATATAGAAGCAGTAAACAATGATATAAATCAGCACGTAAATGATAATAGAATCTGCTAGATATGTCACCGAAATTCAAGTAAAGATGCAAGAGATTAAGCTAGGAATGACTAGTATAAATCAAGTAAGATAAAGCTAGATATTAGTGATAAAGTAAGGCTGTCAAGAAAAGTTATTGAAGAGATATTATGACAGCCTTATGGCTGTAGCAAATTTTTTCTGCAGCAGCAAAATTAAACTACCAATATTTACAAACAAACCACCCAAAATATGCGTTAATATTAGTAGATTATTATGGCAACTTATTAGTAATTTCTAACGGTTGAAAAGTGAATAAGAGAAAGTAGTTTATTTGAGTTTTCTGCAGCCCTAATGGATGTAGCATAAACTTTATAAAAACAATAATATATCATTTACCAATCAAAATTCCCTAGTGGCTCAAACAAGCTATTAAGGCAAATAATTGATTCCACTTTAAACAAATTGAATATCTTGTAAAATCACGTATTCCAATGCAATAATTTATTTCTGCAATGAAAATTTCAGATTAGTGCTTTATATCTATTGGGTAAATGGAGTCTTGTATATAAGAGTTAGATCCACAATATCACTAGGGGTGCAGGCTCTTCTACTCCCTAGAGCATGCAAAACTAACAAGGTAAGGCTAGGAGTGTGTAAGCCCTTTTACTTCTCCTAGCAACCTTGTAAAAATGACTATTTAACTAGAAAAATAATATGACCTTGGTGGAGGGTTTATGCTATGATAGTCCTCCAAGGGTTTGAGACAAGATTATCAATTAAACTAGAAGAAAACACCAACACAATGCAAAAATTTCCTTACCAATTTCAAAATAGCAAGATCAAACCCTATTTTACCAAGCAAGATCCATCCATAAGCAAGAGAAGAAGCCTCCAAGAGCTGCACACCACATTATCTCCACAATATACCAAGAGAAAACACCATAAGATAGTTGCACAAGAAGGATATGATCCAAATTTCCCAAGTAGGGCGAAAATTTCAGCCAAGTAGTCTTTCTTACATGAGAGAGCTATGTTAAAATAAAATGAAAATGATCCCTTATTTATACAAAACTCCTAAAAGGTGTTTTTCCACATAAAGTTAGGGTAAACCACAAATCAAGGAGGCAAATCCCTTTAATTTTCCCCATTACAAAAGAATTTCAAGTTAACGCATGAAGAAAACCCTAAAAGTGTGATGTCAACCCCTTCTAGGGTGACGTCTTGGTCACTTTGGCAAGACGTTGAGATTCAAGATTAAATCATTGGGCCTCCAAAGGCCTTCCCTTCACACATTGGGGTATTACCTCCAAGGTACAAGGGATATTCCTCATCATAAGTGCTCAAAGACCCTATG
>ML805843.1:245680-268640 GCA_009831015.1 Picea engelmannii | reverse complement strand
CATCACCATCTACATAAATTTTGAACAACAATAAGCTCATATATGACGGTTATGAAAATGAATATATTGATGGTCTTAAATATGTGAAAACCACTTTTTTTAAAGATGAAGATCAATTTTCTTTTCAGCAGATTGTTTTTCCAAGGTTTCATGATTCAAAATTTCCTATCCAAAGAGACTATGAACAGATTCAAGACAAGAATATTTCCAAATCCTCAAAAAATTTTGTTCGTGCACCAATTTATGATGTATATGCTTATGCTGAATTTGTTGAAGAATTGTTGACTCCTATTTGTGAAGATAAATATCAGTTTTTTATTGATCAAAAGGCTAATTCAAATTATTGTGAAGGATTCTTTGTTCAAGAATTTTCTCAAGAAAGTCAAGAGCATGACTCTTGTATGGTTTTCACCAATGAGGAAGAACATATTTCTATGTCAACATGTGCAGAAGTGTATGACATTGGACCAATGTATGATGAATATAAAGACCACGATGAATATTTTCAGATATAAGTATTGTTGTCTCTTATCACTAAAGTTAAAAAGCTTCAAGATATTAAATCAGAATTAGTTGAGGGCTATAAAGATCAAGTAAACACTATATCTTCTTCTTCTTCCTTTGTTTGAAGAGAAGCACAAGTGGAATATCCTGACTTTGTTAAGGAAGCAATGGAATCAAAGAGTACATTGAGGCAATGTAGTTACCTAGACCAGGAAAAGGGATTCACTAATGATCATAAAGTCTTATTTCTAGTCCTTAAGGTTTCTTTTGTAGTTTGGATGGAATAAAGAATACTCAAGGTATTATCAGTCTTTGTTTTCACATAATTTTTTTTAGGATTGTAAGTTTGAATATCATGTTCAGTTTATATTGTGGTTTTCAATTTTGTTTTCCTCGCAAGGAAATTATGCAAGCAATCTGATTCTCTCATGGTTTCATTGGAAGTTTCATATCACTTGATTAATCTGGTTTGATTGATTAAGGTAGAATATCTTGTACATAAATAAGCTCACTAGATGAGCATCTATTTTTCAGTTTATGTTTAACATTCATAGCAGTTTTGGTTTTTAGTTTGTATAGACAGTTTGTTTCAGTTGTGAATAAACAGGGTTTCAAAACAAAGAACAAGGTTTTTAGGAAATGGTTTTAGAGCGGGTACAGGATTTGCAAGAACATGGTCAAGTTTAGGAATAGAAAATGCACTTGGTCTGCAGTTCTTTAGTGCCTTGCAGGGAGACACAATCCCCAAATGGAGCCTAATATTCTAACATTAATCGATATTGCTAAAATTTTGTGAAATTTCATAAAAAATTTTTGGGATGACTTGCTTATTCCTTGTCATCTCAAGTTTTCAATTCTCAGCCGAGAAAATCTCTGCAATTCATCTTTATCTTTCAATTTTTTCCCATATCAAGGTTCTTAGTCGATCATGTTTGTGTTTTCATAATATGGAATTTCTGTCTGAATCAAAAGCCAAGTCCTTTTATGTACAAATCCCATTATTTTCACAAGCCATCTATTTAGTTTCAAGAGTTATGGATAACCCTTTGTTTTTTGAAGAAACATGTTTTAAGTTCACAAGCTTGCTTGATTTAGTTCTACAGATCCAAATTTCTACAGATTCAAATTTCTAAGGAATTTATATAGTTTATATAAAATTTTGGTGATTTTTAAGGTAAAATAATTTTATCCTGTAGAATTTGGGCGAATCATTTTTAGAATAGCGAATCTTTTTTTGGGAAAAAACATGGAAAATTATCCCATGAACGAAATTTAGCCCCTAAAATCATCCATGACTTAAGGGAAGGTAAGAGAGATTTTTCTTTTTTGATGAAAAAACGTACACCAATGCAAATGAAATTGCTTTAAAAAACAATTGAGACTCTTTCCTTTCAATGTTTTTTTGACAATGCAAATTTCACTTCCACTAATGAACCAAATATTCTTAAACAATTAATTAAAAAAATGTAATGCAAAACTCTTTTTTGTTTTGTTTTGTTTTGAAAATTTGTTTCAAATAAAAAGACTAAAAGGACATGTTTTACATCACATGAATCAAACAAGATAGATAATAATGGATTAGAAAAATTCTGAACAATCTGAAAGTAATGTATTGCGAATGAAACATAACTTCTAAATAGAGTCTAATATGGGATACAAATTAAGAGAGATGACTTTGTTTAAACAATGGAAGCAAATCTAAAGGAAAACCCAAAATATTTTTAAAAACAAATAGACTCTCTCACAAAAGTACCAACAACACTAAAAGACTGAGGGAATGAGATTAGATAATCCAAATCGTATCGACAAAAAAATGAAGTGATTTTAATTAGATAAACAAATGGCATGCAAAAGAAAAAGATTTCAAATAACTTTGAAAAATGTTGGAGCAATGACTGCTAAGACAGATCTGGGAAATATCTGGAGGGCTACAAGCAAATAAATAAACATATCTAGGTTATATTTGAAGGATTCCCCTTCAAAAATGACTTTTTGGTTCCTGTTCACGGCTTGTTAGTTACCATAGAGCAATCGGTCACAAATTTCAGAGGACCAAAGGGAGCCCATGTAGCACTGGTTGCACTATGTAGTGAATTTCTCAATATGCTCGTGCCAAATAATGAGGTAGCTCATGACCAAAAGGGATGGGGTCGATCTGTGTGTACATGAAACCAACGACTGTGATCATACAATTACAAAAAACAATAGATCTAAAGAAGATCTATTAGATCTAGGACTGGAAACTTTCAAATAGCCTCAGAAAAGACTGATTGGTAGATAAAAAAAAAAGAATGGGGCTTACAACAGGCAAAGACATTAGAAAAATAGATCAAAGAAACCGAGGAAGAAACTAACTAAACAGTAGTGGCATTCCCCAGTGGAGTCGCCAATCTATTGTAGGATAATTACACCCTACAGGAGTTACCTCCCTTAGGCTCTCCCTAAACCCAAGTCAAAATAGAGATACAAATGAGGGACCTTCCTAGATCTAAATCATACTAGATCTAAATCATACATGGAAATGACCTATAAGTGAATGGAATAAAAAGGATTACCCAGTCACCTGACGGTTGTCCCTGCACACTCCTTTGTTGTTTGGTTTCTCGAAGATGTCATTCGCTCTTTACACATGAAGACACAAATATAATCCTTTCACAAAATCAAACATATCATGTACTGATTTATAATAGATCTAATGATATAACATGAAAATACTAATTCTCTCCAAAGATTATGATAATCATACACAATCAAATAAGGGGGAAAGTCACGTGCATCTTCTATTGATGAAATGAAACAATTTTACAACTTACAATTTGATAGCCTGATGAATCTCTATCCAAAATCCTTGCCCAAGCTCCGTGATTAATCCCATAGAATAAACTTACTTTCTCTTTTCCTCCCCCTTTTTCCCATGAGAGACCCTCAAGGGAAAAAGGGGGAGGAAAAGAGAGATAAGATCAAAGGTTAATCTAGATAGGATCTAGATGCCCAAGATAACAAGCTTCTTGAGGTCAAACCACCAAAAATATGGGGTTTAATCTCATCTCATGGAAACTAATCCTAAATAGGGAGTAACAAACCCAGTCGTGCTCTGCATTCTTGCGGGAAGCGACCGACCTCCCTTTGAAAGAGGACAAGGAGTGACCAATAATATTGGTCACAATATGCAAAGGGACAACCAATGACCAGGAAAAAAGGTATTGCAAACTTAGGGGAAAATTGGTATAATTCAGTGTTTCAGACTGCTAACTTCTAGATGATGCCCTCAAGTGATCAGGTGGAAAATAATGGTAAAACACTTCTTCTCCTCCATTTTCCCACATTTTAGGTTTCCAGGCTTATTGACCCAAGAAGGTTATGTACCTCATTTCATGGGAAGAAGGGGCCACTAGGCTCGGAGGTGCCATGGAAAAAACATAAAGCAATAAAATATTTCCCCGGGATCTCGAGAGAAATGAAATTCCTCTCTAAAAAAAAGTGAGGGACCCATAAAATGAACAACTAATTAATTAATGTTGCTTTCTAAGGTAGAGCGTTTATGGGATATGCATTTCCTTTTAGTGCCCCTTATTGTCTTCAACTTGGAAAAACATGCAAACCAAGGTAGAGCGTATGTGGTCTATGCATTTCCCTTTAAGTTCCCCTTTTTATCACACAAATTGTAGGTTGGGTAAAGCCTGACCCAATCCATAAGGTGGCGAGAAATATGGGAGTATCTACCCACTGTCAGCTTAGGTAAGTACTCCCCTCACTTTAGTGAAGGAGAAATCCTACAAAAGGGGGGTGTCTCGGGTGATCATAGGGGGAAATGAGATGAAAAATGGAGTAATGGAAGATAATGCTCCTAGAGGTCAAGCTAATAAATGGAAGGTGGTTTGGGAACAAACCTTGGAGATGGTTAATACTTGCCAAAAGTTTGAGTAGCTGCAAAAGAGAAATGTACCTACCAGAGACAAGAGAAAAGATATGTATACAAGCCCAATATTCAAATGGACAAGCAAGTGAATCTTGTTGTCATATATATCAGCAATAAAAAATTATATAAATTAGCAAGTAAATGATAATAGAAGCTGCTAGATATGTCACTGAAAGTCAAGTAAAGTTGCAAGAGATTAAGCTGGGAATGACTAGTATAACTCAAGTAAGATAAAGCTAGATAAGGATGTTAAGAAAAGTTATTAAAGAGATATTATGAAAGCCTTATGGATGTAGCAAAAGGTTGCTACAACAACAAAATTCAACCACAAAAATTCACAAATAAACCACCCAAAAGATGCGCTAAGATTAGTAGATTATTATGGCAGCTTATTAGCAATTTCTGACGATTGAAAAGTGAATAAGAGAAAGAAGTTTAGATGAGTTTGTTGCAGCCCTAATGGCTGTAGACTAAATTTTATAACAACAATAAGATCTCCTTGACCAATCAAAACACCCTAGTGGCTCAAACAAGCTATTAAGGCAAAGAATTGATTCCACTTTAAATAATTTGAATATCTTGTAAAATCACATATTCCAATGCAATAATTTATTTCTCCTATACAATTTTAAGATTAGTGATTTATATCTATTGGGTAGATGGAGTCTTGGATGTAAGAGTTAGATCCACAATATCACTAGGGGTGCAGGCTCTTCTACTCCCTAGAGCATGCAAAACTAACCAAGGTAAGGCTAGGAGGGTGTAAGTCCTTTTGCTTCTCCTAGCAACCTTGTAAAAATGGCTATTTAACTAGAAAAATAATATGAACCTTGGTGGAGGGTTTATTATATGATAGTCGTCCAAGGTTTTGAGTCAATATCATCAATGAAACTAGAAGAAAACACCAACAAAATGCAAAAATCTCCTTACCTATTCTAAAATAGCAAGATCAAACCCTAGTTTACCAAGAAAGATCCATCCATAAGCAAGAGAACAAGCCTCCAAGAGGTGCGCACCACCTTATATCCAGAATATACCAAGAGAAAACACCACAATATAGTTTCATAAGAGAGAGAGATGATCCAAATTTCCAAATTAGGGTGGAAATTTCAGCCAAGTAGTCTTTCTCACATGAGAGAGCTATGTTAAAATGAAATGAAAATGATGCTTGTTAATACAAAAATCCTAAAAGGTGTTTGTACACATAAATTTAGGGTAAACCACAAAGTAAGGAGGCCAACCCCCTTACTTTTACCCTTTACAAAATAATTTCAAGTTTACACAAGAAGAAAGCCCTAAAAGTGTGACGTCAACCCCTTCTAGGGTGACGTCTTGTTCACTTTGGCAAGACATTGAGCTTGAGGATGAAATTGTTGGGACTCCAAAGGTCATCCCTTCATGTGTTGGGGTATTCCCTCCAAGGTACAAGGGATATTACTCATCAGAAGTTCCAAGTGTCCATCAAACATCTCATCACCACCAAAACACTAGCCCTAGGGTGACATCAAGCCCTTCTAAATTACTTTTTAGCCTCCAAACGAAAATCGTTGGACTTGCAAGGGCTAGGTGAGGTCCTCCAAGGTCACTTCCTTTGCCTCCAAAATTAGCATTCATCTCCTATATTTACCCAAGGTCTGGGCCATGGCATCCAACCGGTGGGATTCCTGCCCCAATGAAGGCCCAAGCGAGGCTTGTTCCTCCAAAATGTCCATAAACAAGGTCCTACAAAGACATACAAGTACACCCTCCAAGGATATCAAGTCAAAGAATTATGGCAGGTAAAATCACATTTAATATAAGAGCCATCTAATCATGTACATAAAAAACTACCTCATCAAATTAAACAAGTGCTCAAAGACCCTATGCAATTTTCCAAGTTTAGGTATGGGAGGGTTGACAAGGTGATATATTGGGTGAATGAGTCCTTAAGTCAATGAGTGTTTCCTAGGTGGAAGCCTCTCTAAGTCATGTGGAGAAGATGAAGTTGATGGGGGTAAGAATGCTTAGGCATAAGGTTCATGACATACAAGGGTTCATATTGTCTCATTTATGGGTTCCTTTGTAGAGGGTGTGTCACACCTTTGTTTTCAATGCATCTTTTTCTAAGCCCATTTATTGCCATTAATTATTTATAATGTTTCCAGGTTGAAGCCAAGGTGGGACTTCTACCTAAGCAAGAAAAAACATTGCCCACCTTGACTCTACCCTGGTTACACTATGCTTTCCCAAGTTGAAGACAATGTGTGGGACTTCTACCTAAGCATGAAAAACATTTCCCACACATGCTCTACCTAGGTTGGCATTTTTATATTGTTAATTTTTATGGGTCCTATCAGTTTCTTGTGAGAGACATTTCATTGTCCTCGAGATCCTTAGGAAAGCATCTAGAAGGTTTATGATTGGATTTTATATTTTTCCAGCTACAAACCTTTGGGTCTTTATCCCCTTATTCCCATGAAATGAGGTACAATCCCTTCTTGGGTCAATACACCTGAAAATCCCAAAAGATAAGGAGGCAAAAAATGGGTGAAGTGTGAAAAATGGTAAGTATGATCATGAATGGAATGGTGATTCATTGAGGAGACCTCCTAGTATCAAACCCATCCCTAAGGGTGACCACTTACTAGGGTGCAATGTCAACCATCAAGGGGAAACAGGGCAAAGAGAATAATTTCGAAGCAGGTGTTCTATAGTCAAAAGCATCTTTAAATGAAACATACTCAAATGCCTCAATTATTAAAGTGACACTTACCACAATACATGACTTGTACCTCATGAAGCAATACCCATCGTCTTACGGAAGCTAGTTGATGTGGTTGATGCCATCGTCGCGAATCTAGGAAATGTGGTGGTGAAGAGAGTCTTTGTCTGTGCATGTGGACGCTGCCAGTCATCTATCTCTTGGTACTCCATGTGTGAAACTTGAGGGCCTCGAGACATCATCTCCTTAGTTATCCTTAGAAATTGGGGATAACATATGGCTCCTACTCAGGGACATGTACTCGTCGTAGAGTTCATGAGAACCTTGACATCTCCTGATCATACCTGTGCCTACACTAAAACATAAAAACGTAAAATCTAGGGTGGTTCACTCACCCTTTGTCCATATTTTTCAAAAATAAAAATCTAAAAAATGGCAACTAATCTAGAAAAGAAAATTTTGCACTTTTCACATAATATGATAAAAGAGAATCATGTAAATATAAAAAATGCAAGTAGAGAAAAATAAAATGCAGCTAAACTACCATGAGAAATCAAGATACAAAATGCATGAAAACAAGATGACCTACCTACTTACCTGGGGCATGGACCCTCAAGAAGTCACATACCTTGAATGCAGGGTCAGAGAAGAGACCCATGCACTGGTAATGGCATCTTTCTCCCATCCAAAGATGACAAGTAGTATTTTTCAATCTCGTACTTCTTCTTGATGATGTAAGGGCCAAGCCAAGAGTTGTTATTGTTCTTATCATATTTGGGCTCGCCCTTCCTCTTATCCCACATGAATGAAAGACTTCCTTCCCTATAATTTATGTAGAGTATATTCTCAATGTAGGGATATGAAGGAGGCTCTGTGTTGGATGTATCTTTAATAGCCTTCTGATGTTCTTTATCCCCTTTATCTCCTTATTTCTTCAATATTTTGATGAATCCTGGTTCCTTTCTCTGAAATTTGGCCAACTTCTCCGTATATTCCTG
This sequence comes from Picea engelmannii, assembly GCA_009831015.1. Classification (NCBI taxonomy): domain Eukaryota; kingdom Viridiplantae; phylum Streptophyta; class Pinopsida; order Pinales; family Pinaceae; genus Picea; species Picea engelmannii. Next base: position 260,518 of record ML805843.1, on the reverse strand, counting down.
GGTTCTTGGAAGTAGTGTATCTATAGAATACTCCTGCATGAAATGTAGATCATGAGGATCATATTCAATGGGCATTGGAACTTCATCAAATTCATTCTCATTGATGTGGTTAGGATGGTCCCACTCTGTCACATGTTCCTTGGTCTCTCGTCAGTTGTAAAGAACTTTGAAGGTACCATCCTCCATGGGGATATACGAATGAGTGAGGTCCATGCTAATGAATCCTCCAAGAGTGGTTGCCCAACTCCTCAATAATATAATGCCCCAAGCATCTGGAACATTAATCACCACTATATTCATGACGATGCTAATGTGAGGAAAATCCACCAAATATAACTCTGCATATTCTATGAGACAATAAACATTGACCTTCTTGGAATCAATGCCACATATATTTCCATATGTTCTAGTTGTCTCGAGGCCAAGTTGCTTCATGAAATTTATGGACATCACATTTGCTGAGGCCATAGAATCTAGCAAGCAATTTTGTAAGAAAAGATTATCCCTCCCCAAGGAATGGTAGAAGGGAGGGTTAGAATCATTTTTCCATCTAAGGTACGTGGTGTTAAAATTATCGGAGGATCTTCTGCCTCGATTGGAACCTTCAACAACTTCAACACTTCTCTTCTGATGTAAGGGATCTTGAACACATCTGTCACTTGGAATGTCATATTCATTTTCCCAATCATGGCTGAGACATCTATATTCAACTAAATATCTTTTTTCCACATTGGCTTTGGAAACAATTCTTGAACTGAAGGTGGGGGTGGTAGGATCACCTTCTTTTCTGACTAGGAAATGTTTTTCTTTGACTAAAGTGAAGCTAGTTTTGTTGGCGGAGATGAATTTTTCTTCTCTGAAGTCTGTGGAGGAAGAATAGGAATCTTGTTCCTTCTTGCATAAGTCAAGATCTCACTCTTCTTTAATTCTTTCTTCTACTCTTCAGTCAACTAATTAATAACCTTGAGACAACCTTCTCTGGCTCCCTTTCTTCAGGCTTCATTAATCTGTTCATGTGTAATACCTACAGGTCTATCATAATCCTCATCTTGAAAGGCAAAGATTGTATCCATGAAATTGATATTGTCATGAGACTCTTCTTCTTGTCTTGGAAACTCTCCCTATAGGTGAGGTTCTTGGGAAGGATAGCACCATGTTAATTCCTCCAAGTTCACCATTGCAACAAGGTTTATTGTATCATGAGCCTTTTCCTTCCAACCTATGGGTTCTTTCCTGAAAAATGGATGCCTGGGAGCACACTGATTTCTTTCCAAAGTTGTCAACCAACTCATAACTTGATTTTGAGTCTGTACAAACTGAGTATTCATCTTATCAATATTTTGAGCTATGAGAGCAATTGGATCCATTGCACTATTTTAAGTTGTTTTTGCCTTTGGCTCTGCTTTGGCACGAGGATACTAAAAAGGATTGAACTTGGAGAAGAATATTTTCTTCAATGTCTGCACTATACTCTTTAGCTTCTACCAAAGTGCGAGGTTTCTTGTCCCTCAAGATGAAACCGAATTGCCCTTCAAAGGCATTGACATAAAGGAGAAGAGTAGTTGTTGTGGTAGGGCGCAAATCCCAGGGGGATTTGGCTATGCATTTTATCAAATCTGGTATCAAAGTCACTAACTGTCTCGTTCTCCTTTTTCTTTATCTGGTTGAACCGATTCATTATCATACCACTATATTTCTTCAGTGACCACCTACTTCTGAACAACTTGGTGAAATATTCATATGTGGTGAGGTGATCATTTGGTAATTCATTAAACCACCTTTGGGCATCTTTAGTGAGAGATGTTTCTAGAAACTTCATTGCAACATATTCATGTTCCACTCCTTCATTCTGTATGTCTTGACCGATGGCATGTAGATATCATTCTGCGGTGATTACATTGTTCCCAGAAAAATTTGGAAACCATTTGTTGATTTATTTAGGCATGGTATTGGGACATCCAAGGATAACTGCCATGTTTAAGGGATTATAGAGGTCCTTTTCCCAAGGATGAGCCATTGGTATAAGTGGGAGATTAATGTGAAAGAGTTTTTTGACAACGAGGGAATGGAGAGGAGGCCATCTATGGTAGGTTTTGGAAGGTTTGAATCTTCCAGGGGGAATGGTTTTTCGAGAAGAAGGATTATGGGATGGTGGATTCACTAGATGAGTCTTATCTCATCAAGGAAGGAAAGAGAAATCAAAGTTCCCTCAAGTTGAGTTGCCATGAAAACTAGGGAAAGGATTTGGGATTGTTTTCCAAAGTGTGGTTAGGGAACGAAAGAGGATTTAAAATCCTCCTCGGCAGTGACACCAAAATTTTATCTCACAAATTGTAGGTTGGGAAAAGCATGATCCAATCCACAAGGTGGTGAGAACTATGGGACTATCTACCCACTGTCACCTTAGGTAAGTACTCCCATCGCTTTAGTGAAGGAGAAATCCTACACAAAGGGGGTGTCCTGGGTGAACCTAGGGGGAAATGAGATGGAAAGTGGAATAATGGAAGATAATTACCCTATAGGTAAAGCTAAGAAGTGGAAGGTGGCTTGGGAACAAGTCTTGGAGATGGTCAATAGTTGACAAAAGTTTAAGTATCTACAGAAGAGAAATGTACCTACTCGAGACAAGAGAAAATACAAGTGTACAAGCCCAATATTCAAATGGAAAAGCAAGTGAATTTTGTTGTCCTATATAGAAGCAGTAAACAATGATATAAATCAGCACGTAAATGATAATAGAATCTGCTAGATATGTCACCGAAATTCAAGTAAAGATGCAAGAGATTAAGCTAGGAATGACTAGTATAAATCAAGTAAGATAAAGCTAGATATTAGTGATAAAGTAAGGCTGTCAAGAAAAGTTATTGAAGAGATATTATGACAGCCTTATGGCTGTAGCAAATTTTTTCTGCAGCAGCAAAATTAAACTACCAATATTTACAAACAAACCACCCAAAATATGCGTTAATATTAGTAGATTATTATGGCAACTTATTAGTAATTTCTAACGGTTGAAAAGTGAATAAGAGAAAGTAGTTTATTTGAGTTTTCTGCAGCCCTAATGGATGTAGCATAAACTTTATAAAAACAATAATATATCATTTACCAATCAAAATTCCCTAGTGGCTCAAACAAGCTATTAAGGCAAATAATTGATTCCACTTTAAACAAATTGAATATCTTGTAAAATCACGTATTCCAATGCAATAATTTATTTCTGCAATGAAAATTTCAGATTAGTGCTTTATATCTATTGGGTAAATGGAGTCTTGTATATAAGAGTTAGATCCACAATATCACTAGGGGTGCAGGCTCTTCTACTCCCTAGAGCATGCAAAACTAACAAGGTAAGGCTAGGAGTGTGTAAGCCCTTTTACTTCTCCTAGCAACCTTGTAAAAATGACTATTTAACTAGAAAAATAATATGACCTTGGTGGAGGGTTTATGCTATGATAGTCCTCCAAGGGTTTGAGACAAGATTATCAATTAAACTAGAAGAAAACACCAACACAATGCAAAAATTTCCTTACCAATTTCAAAATAGCAAGATCAAACCCTATTTTACCAAGCAAGATCCATCCATAAGCAAGAGAAGAAGCCTCCAAGAGCTGCACACCACATTATCTCCACAATATACCAAGAGAAAACACCATAAGATAGTTGCACAAGAAGGATATGATCCAAATTTCCCAAGTAGGGCGAAAATTTCAGCCAAGTAGTCTTTCTTACATGAGAGAGCTATGTTAAAATAAAATGAAAATGATCCCTTATTTATACAAAACTCCTAAAAGGTGTTTTTCCACATAAAGTTAGGGTAAACCACAAATCAAGGAGGCAAATCCCTTTAATTTTCCCCATTACAAAAGAATTTCAAGTTAACGCATGAAGAAAACCCTAAAAGTGTGATGTCAACCCCTTCTAGGGTGACGTCTTGGTCACTTTGGCAAGACGTTGAGATTCAAGATTAAATCATTGGGCCTCCAAAGGCCTTCCCTTCACACATTGGGGTATTACCTCCAAGGTACAAGGGATATTCCTCATCATAAGTGCTCAAAGACCCTATGCAATTTTCCAAGTTTAGGTATGGGAGGGTTGACAAGGTGACCTATTGGGTGAATTAGTCCTTAAGTCAAGGAGTGTTTCCTAGGTGGAAACCTCTATAAGTCATGTGGAGAAGATGAAGTGGATGGGGGTAAGACTTCTTGGGCATGGGGATAATGACATACAAAGGTTCATATTATCTCATTTATGGGTTCCTTTGTAGAGGGTGTGATGCACCTTCATTTTCAATGCATCCTTTTTCCAAGCCCATTTATTGCCATTAATTATTTAGAATTTTTCCAGGTTGAAGCCAAGGTGGGACTTCTACCTAAGCATGAAAAAAATTGTCCACCTTGATTCTACCCCGGTCACACTATGCTTCCCCAAGTTGAATACAATGTGTGGGACTTCTACCTAAGCATGAAAAACATTGCCTACACATGCTCTACCTTGGTTGGCATTTTTATATTGTTATTTTTTACGACTCCCATCAGTTTCTTGTGAGAGACATTTCATTGTCCTTGGGATCCCTAAGCGAGTATATATAATTTTTATGATTGGATTTTATATTTTTCCAGCTACAAACCTCTGGGCCTTCAACCCATTCTTCCCATGAAATGAGGTACAATCATTTCTTGGGTCAGTACATATGAAAATCCCAATAGATAAGGAGACGAAAAAGGGGTGAAGTGTGAAAAATGGTAAGTATGATCGAGAATGGAACAATGACTCACTGAGGAGACCTCCTAGTATAAAATCCATCGCTAAGGGTGACCACTTACTAAGGAGTAATGTCAACCATCAAGGTGAAACATGGCAAATAGCATAATTTCCAAGAAAACGTTCTATAATCAAAAGAAGCTTTAAATGCAACATACTCAAATGCATCAAATATTAAAGTGACACTTACTAAAATACATGACTTGTACCTCATGGAGCAAGACCCATCGTCTTCTAGAAGCAAGCTGATGTGGTTGATGCCATCGTCATGAATCCAGGAAATGTGGTGGTGAATCATGTATCTATCTGTGCATGTGGATGATGTCAGTCATCTCTCTCTCGGTACTCCATGTCTCCAACCTAAGGGCCTCGAGACAAAATCTCCTTAGTTATCCCTAGAAATTTGGGATAACACCCCTTATTGTCTTCAACTTGGAAACACATGCAAAATAAAATAAAGGGATTGGAGAAATATGCTTTAAAAACAAAAAGAGGAAAGATATGTGGCCAACAGTCAACAAAGGCACCCATAAATGCGACAATACGAGCCCTTATATGTCATGAAAACCCATACCTTGAAGTCTAACCCCATCCACCTCACTTCACTACATGAGATATAAATGATTCTCCTTGGAAACATTCCCTACTTGAGGAATTGGTTCGCCCAATAGGGCATTATGACACCCCTCCCATATCTAAATTTGGCAAGTTGTATAAGGTCTTTGAGCATTTGTTTATTTTGAAAAGGGGGGATTCAATGCACGTGTTTGGGTGGTTATTTTATTAGATATGGATTACTTGGCATGATACTTGTGACTTTTGGACCCTTGGAGGGCGTACTTATTTGTCTTTGTAGGTCCTTGACAAGTCAAATCTTGATCGTGAAGGCACAAGGTCACTTGGACCTTCATTGGGGCATGAATCCCATAGGTTGGATGATGCACCCCCTCTCCTTGTACACATGGGAAGAAGGACATTGCCTTTGGAGGCACTTGGACACCATGAGATGATTATTCTCCATCTCCTTTCTCCCAAGCGTTGGTATTGGAAGGCCTAAAGCATCACACCTTATGCCCTAGATGTCACATGGGTTTAGGGTTTTGATGGGATTTCTCATGGTTGTTGGTGATGGTCATGGTTTGATGGAGAGTGTTGGGGTTTGATCCTAACCCCTCTTCATGGGTCATTAGTTAGTAGGATATTTTTTCTATGTAATAAAGGTCAACATTAGTTAATAAGGCCTAACATATAACATAGAATAAGTCAATGTAAGAAGACCTAATAGAAGCTTCCGCTTCTAGAAAGATCTTCCTCTAGAAGTTTCCTTAGAAGGTAGAATTAGTATAATTAAGAGTAGGAGGAATTGGATATTTTGGTATTGGAGATTATTGTAATAGAGATATACTATGATGTAGGTTTCCCCCTTGAAGAGGCCAGTAAACATTGCTATCATTAATAAAGTTGTTCTTTCTGGTGTTATTATGGTATTGTTCTAGCTATATCATTGTTGTTTTTCCATTGCTTGCTAAATATTTCTGTTCTGCATATTATATTACATCTGGAATATTGAAAAGTATTGACCAGGGAATAAATGTAGAGAACACAAGTTATTTTATATTGATGCATCAACTTCCTCTCCCTATGAAGATATCCCATTAGATGAGGTTCTTGACCAAGATGCAGCTCAACCAAGTGATCATGCCAAAGATCCAGTTGTAACTCCTGAGGAACCAAAGGAACTGATCATATCACTTCATGCACTCTCGGTTATTTCGTCCCCACAGACATTTAAAATCAAGGAATACATCAAACATAGGTCGGTTCTAGTGTTGATTGATAGTGGTAGCACCCATAATTTTATTCATTGTAGGCTTGCGGATGAGATCCATTTATTTTTCCGCCTTATTTCTAATTTTCAAATTCTCATCGCTAATGGTGGTACTATTAAGTGTGGGGGGATTTGGGAGAATTTCAAACTCCAAATGGGTGATTATCATCTAAAAGACCCATATTCTTTATTTCCATGGGTGGTTATGATATTGTATTGGGAGTGGAATGGATTCACACTGTGGGGCCAATCACAATGGATTATCAATAATTATATATGAGCTTCACCCAAGACACTCACCCCTATACCCTCTGAGGTATCCATATGGGATCCCCCCTAAAATCATCAACTCTCATAGGATGGAAAACTTGTTGAAGAAAGGCCACCATGGTGTGATTGCTCAATTTAATGCCATCCAGGTCATTGAACATGCCTCTTAGGTAGTTCCTCCTAGCCTGCAACTCATCTTGGAAAATTAACCCAAGGTCTTTGAGGTTCCCACAGACTTACCTCCCTCTAGGGTTGAGCATGATCACAACATCCCTCTCCTTCCAGGGAGTCAACCCCCCAATGTATGTCCCTACATATATCCATTTTCTTAGAAAAATGAAACAGAAAACATGGTAAAGGAATTACTGGAGGCAGGGGTAATTCTCCCTAGTACTAATCCATATTATTCACCAGTGGCGATGGTCTTAAATAAGGAAGGTACTTGGTGCATGTGCCCTGAATAAACTGACCATCAAAGATAAGTTTCCCATTCCTGTCATTGATGATCTGTTGGATGAACTCCAAGGTGCTTGTGTATTCACCAAATTATACCTTTGCTCTAGCTATAACCACATTCGAATGAAGGAGGTAGATATTCCGAAGACTACTTTTAGAACTCATGAAGGCCATTATGAATTCTTGGTCATGCCTTTTGTCCTTTGCAATTCCCCATCCACCTTCTAAAGTCCCATGAATAAACTATTGAAAACTTACCTTCAGAAAATTGTCTTGGTTTTCTTTGATGACATCCTCATATACAACCACACTTGGGATAGCCACCTTCTTCATGTGGATAAAGTCCTTCACTTGCTACAAGAAAACCAATTGTTTGTCAAAAATACCAAATGTTCCTTTGGATCCAACAAAGTGGAATACTTGGGACACATTGTGGGTCGAGATGGGGTAAAAGTGGACCCCAAAAAGATTCAAGCTATGCATGAGTGGCCACAAACCACAACCTTAAAGTGACTAAGGAGTTTTCTCGGTCTCACAGGATATTACAGGAAATTTGTCCACCATTATGGAAAAATTTCTAAGCCCTTGACCGACCTTCTTAAGAAGAATGAATTTCACTGGACACTTGTTGCTGATCAAGCCTTCACAAAGTTAAATAGGGCCATGTGCACTACTCCTGTCTTGGAATCTTCTGACTTTAACAAAACCTTTGTGGTGGAATTAGATTCTTCTAGCACTTGTATAGGCACAATTCTCACATGAGATGGTCCACCCTTGGTCTTTACTAGCCAAGAATTGAGTGGCCGCAATCTAGGAAGATCTATGTATGAAAAATAAATTATGGCCATTCTCCATGCGATGCACACATGGCAGCCATATATTTTGGGACGTTGTTTTTAGATCAAAATAGATCACCATAGTCTGAAGTATTTTTTGGAGCAATGATTATCCTCCCCAGAACAAAACAAGTGGCTGGCCAAAATGTTGGGTTATGATTATGAAATCATATATAAAAAGGGAAAATACAATATAGTAGCAGATGCATTATCAATACAACATGAGGAGGATGGAACCCTCTTTTCCTTATCCTTACCGGTCCTTGATTGGATTGAAGAAGTACTCCAAGAGTGGTTAATACACCCGATTCTCTCTAGGTTAATTCAATACCTTCAGGAGGATCCTAATCCTCCCATCGGCTACACTTGGAAGAACAATATTCTTAGATATAAGGATTGTCTGGTTCTATCACCCTCTTCAACACTTAATCTGAGTCTCTTAAATGAGTTGCACTCATAAGCTAGTGGGCCACTCGAGCTTCCAAAAGACATATGCTCGTGCTCGTCGTTCTTTTTTTAGGAAGGCATGAAGAGGGATATCCTTCACTTTGTCAACGAATTTAAGGTGTGTCAACGTAGTAAAGGTGAAACTATCAAGTCAATAGGAGCCCTACAACCCCTACGCATTCTATCTTATATGTGGACAAACATCTCCATGGAATTTATAATGGGCCTTCCTAAAGAGGGGAACAAGTCCGTCATCATGGTGGTGGTTGATCGCCTCTCCAAGTATGCTCATTTTTGTGCCTTACCCCACCCTTTCACACTAGCACTAGTAGCACAAGTTTTCCTTGATCATATTTTCAAGTTACATGGCATGCCCACCTCTATTGTATCTGATCATGACCCCACTTTCACCAACACATTTTGGCAAGAGATGTTTAAATTGTAGGGCACCCAACTGAACATGAGCACAACATATCACCCCCAGTTTGACGACCAAATGGAAGTGGTCAAAAAATGTTTGGAAACCTACTTGCATTGTTTTGTTTCGGAAAAACAACACCAGTGGGTGAAATGGATCCCCTTGGAAGAATGGTGCTATAATACTACCTATCATATGACCACTAAAATGACCCCATATGAATTAGTGTATGGCCAATGCCCACCTACAATCACTACCTATCTTCTAGGCACATCAAAGGTCCAATCTATTGATACAATGATGTAAGCTCGCACAACCACCCTAGCGGCTTTGAAGGATAACCTCCACATGTCCCAAAATCGCATGAAACAATAGGCATACCAACATCGTTCAAAAAGGTTTTTTCAAGAAGGTGATCATGTGTTTCTCAGGCTCTAACCTTACAGACAAACATCTCTCAAAGCCCAGGGACATCACAAGTTGGCACCCAAGTTTTATGGGCCCTACCAGATCATCAAGCGTATTGGTTCCATAGCCTACAAATTGGCCCTTCCCACTACTTCCAAAATTCATCCGGTGTTCCATGTTTCATGTTTGAAGAAACTGGTGGGCCAGAATTGCAAGGTCCAAACCATCCTTCCAAATTTAGATGAAGAAGGCTCCCTTTGTCTCCAAACAAAAGCAGTCCTCAATACCCGTGAACGTCAGTTGCATGGCCTAACTATCGAGGAAGTGATGATCAAGTGGAAGGACACATCACCATAGGATGCGACTTGGGAACCAACGACCATACTCTGGTAGTTTCCGCACCTGCAACCTTGAGGAAAAGGTTGCTTTTGAAGGGGGAGGGCATGTTAGGATCCGATCCTAACCCCTATTCATGGGTCATCCATTAGTAGGATATGTTTTCTATGTAATAAAGGTTGACATTAGTGTTGAGGAAAAGGTATGAATTACCTTACTCAATCATTTTCAGATCTTGCATGGCTAGGAAAATATAGTTGGGAATGTCACCCGGGGGTTTATAGCCTCAAAATATTCTCTCAATACGCAAGTATTAATTACAAGGACTGAGGCTGATTTTTAGTTTAAATATATTGAAAAAATAATTTTTTATAAAAAAAACTATTGTAATGCACACAGATTTTGCGATAAAGTAAACATGGAGATCAAAAAGTGAAAAGTAACCAAGTCACGAATACACATATATGAGACATAATAGCAATCTGATTTTATTTCATCATGAGATACCAAAAGTGTTTTTCTCTTTACAAAACCCCTGTGAGGGCATGGACCAAAGTCTGATTTAGAGATCCCCGATGAACACCATACAAAAAGACTCCGACAGTAAAGTAAAACTGAAATTAATAATCTGGATCAACTTGCCACAAACTGTTGCCATTTTGACTTTGCAAGATATCCTTTATCAACCATGAAACTTAATTCACAAACAGACAAGAGTACACATACTATCAAGGATGAATCAACACCTCTAAAACAAGTGTCTGAAAAGTGTGGTTCAGTCTTGAACCTTGCTGTCTACAATAAGACCATGTTGTTAAGAAGATAATTAGGCTTTGAATAAACTCAGAAATGAATGAAAACTGAAACTATCTCTTGTAACTAAAGAGAAAACCTTTGTGTTGTTTTCTCCTTCTATTATCCTTTTGTCTGCTCCTCTCATTCAACTTTTATTCTTTCCAAATAAGTTGAAGTAGTTCAACTACTTTCTTTAGTTAAGTTGATTTAACTTAACTAATTAGTTTAGGAGAAATAAATAATAATAATATAGTTAAGGGTCTTAATTAATAATAACTAGGTAGGTGGGACCCCTTTTGACACCCGTCATTTCTTCCTTTTAAACTATGAAATATAACACACAAAAGATAATTGTTTTGACCATATGCCACCCTTGTAACTCCCTTGAATATCTTTTAAACTAGATATTTAAATATTAGAAATAATTTATATCATATCGAAAAAAGAATATATATATCCACATTATCCACAAAATATAAAAAACAGGGCTTGTTGTCCAAAAATGTTGAAAACAATTAAGCACTGTCCTCATAAACTGAAATCATATAAAACATAATTTAAAAACCACATTTGCCACTTTGTGAGGCAATTTTCCTCTTTTCACTGTTGTTTCCCTTAGAATTTTCTGAAGTATCCCGTGGTTGATTGGACCTTTGGGGATGTATATCGTTAATCACATGGGAGAAATCATCCTTTAAATGAAGGTGGGAAGACACAAATTTTGAGGAATCAGTGGAGGGAGAAGAATGGGAAGCAACTGTTTTTCCCTTGTCTTGCACAGGTTGGGGAATATCGATTTTCAATCTCTTACTAGCGTGTGAAGACTGAACTGGCGAAACAACACAGACAATTTGGAAATTGGGATTAACAAGTGGTGGTAAAGGCAATGACATAGTGGGCCAACCACGATGGTGAGAGACAATATGGTTGATGATCTCTTGCCAACCATCATTTGCGGGCACTTCGGGCTGCAAAGATACATGTGGAGGAAGGGGAATGCCAGGAATATTCTAAGGAGGCTGGAAAGGGGGTCTTACTGGTCGAGGGTGCATTATCCCATGGCCAACCCAATTAAAGAACCCAACTTGGAACAACTGGTTCAATTCTTGCAGGTCAACACCAAAATGGATAGAAAATCTAGGCCTCCTGTGGCCTCGATTCTAATTTCCCCTGCCTCTGTTATTTCAAAAATTGTTGCCTCTACTAAAAAAGCTCATCCTGTAGCAACAATTTGTCAGTAATAAATTTCTTAATAAACCATGCATGACACTCTTCTTACATGAATAAAAAATTTGCTCAAAAATTGACACGAGATACATGCAAATCCATCCATAACACACCATTCATTAATTTCCATGTGAACATGGAATGATAGGGTTCATGGGAAATATGGAGCGAGTGTAGTTAGCGAAAAATGGTAGAATGTCAGGGAATGAATATACAAATACTGTTCAACAATTAACAAAACAATTTAATTGTGTATAAAAATATCAAGAATACCAGTCACCAACCCTTGCTATGTTATCTTTCTTTCTTCCACACAAATTATTGTTTTTAAATTTATATCACAGAACATGGATGCAATAAATGAAATCGGGATTGTGGAGGGAATGTAATTAGCGAAAAATGGTAGAATTATAGGGAATCAATATGGATATTGTTCAAGTGAAACAAATCAAAACATGCTACCTGAGATGCAATCCAAATTTATCTCTGTCCAGAATTTTGAAGTTTAACAAGTGTTCTTTTTTTCAAAACAATAATCCAAACTGATGCCTTCTTTAACAATTTGCTTGCTGGCCTATGAATTATTTTAAACAATAAACCATTTGATATGCCCAGAATTATTTAATCACAGTAACCATTGTAACCACATTATCATTATATGACAGTCATGACGAGCATCATCATAAGAATACAACAATAGTCTTTGAGCCACGATTCATAACATCAACCCAAGTAATAATCATTTAAATCCAACAAGGTCACGCACAATGTTCCCAAACAAACTCATATCCATAATTAATTTAACCATTGTTCAATGCAACTTCTTCTAAATTTATTTTGGGCATTATTACTCTATTCGAGCTTCAGACATTTCGAACACAAGTGCCCCCTTTTTTTTAAAACAATCAACATAATGATTGAACCAAGAAAAACAATCATTCATTATTTGGAACACAAGCTTCAATAGGCTATAACTTCGAATGAATAAGTGAGTACAGACTTATTTCCACAACTTCCAAGCAAGGGACCAACTAAAATTGTGCCCAAGTAACCGAGAAAGAACAATGCTGTCATCAACTCAAATTGGAGTAAACAACACTTCCACTATAATGTGTAGGGTTCAAGAAATGTCCATGACAGTAAGGGTAGAGACAACGAGGTAGTTCACCCAAATGGTTTGGTAGTTGCATAGCATGGAAAGCTTACTCCACAGAGTGTTTTTCATAGTATAACAAGAATTTGCAACGTTGTTATTTACTTCACAAGCTTCCTATAGCAGACTATAACTTCCAGAAACCAAGTGAACCCAACACTTATTTCAACACAACATAATGAGCAACCAAATAAAAACCCGTGCCCAACCAAAACGATACGAATAATGCTCCCATCAAAATTTGGATAAGTAATGTTAAGATATCTGTATAATGTTCACCATGAAACAATGATGGTGAGGTCATAAGAAGGCAGGCTAACAACTGAGGGTTTTTCCAAGACAAGGCACATAATGCTTTAATCCCTCATCATAATTCACATAAACATCCACAAGGTCGAAATATGGCATGGGTATACTAGCCACAAAGACCAATAATATCAATATATAGGTGGGGTACTCGCAAAGCCCAGAGGTTAGGCATATTGGGATAACCCATTTCAACAGAGAGGCCAAACCCGAATACAGAAACATGGCAATGCAGGTTAAACCACAACTTTTACTCAGCATTTCCCTGCGAACAATTACACACAACAAGGACCCACGAACAACCCTTTAATTCCAACAATCTCAGAACAACCACCACAGGAAACCAAGGATGCAACTATAAGCACACAGTTCCAAAAAAATCATAACAACTTGAGAATCACCAATCCTCATGGATGGAAAAGTAAGAAAACCTCAAACCTATAAAATATTGCATGAGGAGAAAATCCAAGGCTATATACTTCCTCTACGACCGAGCAAGGCAGAGCAACAACAACTAACAGACCAAAAAATGCAAGAATGAATAGGGTGACGGGCTCGAGGGGAGTTTGAGTGACGTGTATTTACTGCACATCGCTTCTTCCTTCAGATCCTCATTCAATTCTTAGTATGAGCCAAGCCCACTAGCCAACTCACCATATCACTACATTCAAAACCATTATACAACCAAATACCCAAACTTGCCATATTACTTTTGCAAAGTGCGTGATAGTCCAAAGTGCGCCACCCTTGCCAATATCAAATTTTTTCAAATGACAACTTGCTAGGAACACAACCCAATATGCAACTCAAACAATGTGCATAAACATAGTAGCAAGGGTAGAGATCACCCAAACTTTTGCCATGAACAATACACAATATCAAACTCAAAACTGGAGTATAATTCTTTCATCCAAAAGGCAACATAATCATATTTCATGAGAGATCATCAAAACCATTTAGCTCCATGTTTTAATCACCCAACCACCACATATTACCATAAACATTTTAAGCCATGATTTGAAGCAAATGAACTGTAGAAATCTGTGTTGCTACCAACACATAGGAAACCAAAATATAAGCGCTTCTTATCCATCATAGTGCCATAAGTTAACCAAGGGGGTCCCACCTACTAGTATATTACTAATATAGTTAAATAATAAAGATTGGAAATCATTTGCGAGCATATTATTCATCGTTGCGTTTTCAAGCGTCAACAATTAGTTAATAAGGCCTAATAAATAAAGTAGAATAAGCCAATATAATAATACCTAATAGAAGCTTCTGCTTCTAGAAAGATCTTTCTCTAGAAGTTTCCTTAGAAGGTAGAATTAGTTTAAATAAGAGTAGGAGGCATTGGATATTTTAGTCTTAGAGATTATTGTAATAAATCTCTTCTCTGTTGAAGGTTTCCCCCTCGAAGAGGCAAGTGAACATTTCTATCATTAATAAAGGTGCTCTGTTAAGGTCCTAACCCACACATAGGTAGATCAATGTATTCGGATGTAATAAAGGTCAATATTAATAAGACCTTTCAATAAAATAGAATAAGGCGGATGTAAGAAGACCTAATAGAAGCTTCCGCTTCTAGAAGGATCTT
>ML805843.1:199722-241037 GCA_009831015.1 Picea engelmannii | reverse complement strand
TAGTGTTATTCTGGTATTATTCTGGTATTGTTCTAGCTATATCATTGTTTTTCTGCCATTGCTTGCTAAATATTTATGTTCTGCATATTATATTACCTCTATAATATTGCAGAGAGAGACACTTGGCACATGAAAGAGCACTTGTTGGCATGATTTATGGCCTTTGGAGTCCCAACGTTCGTCATCAAAGGCTCAAAGACTCTCCTAGAGGCCCTACGTCATCCTTTAGGGCATGATGTCACCCCTAAAAGGGGATTTTTTTTTTGTAAATTTGAATTTTAAGATGTAAAAGGACAGTAGGGAGGTCGACCTCTCTAATTTGATGTCAACTTTTAAAAAAGTCGACAAAAGGGTTTTAGGTGTCCTTGTTATCACATGCTAATTTGTATTAATTTTTCCAAAACATCTTGTCCTTGTGATATCTTTCCACTCAGATTTTAAAATGTTTTCACCAGCTCTGTCAAGTTCCCATCACCTAAATCCTTCACTCGACTAATCATCCAAAGACTCATGTCCCCCATGTTAATACCTAAGTATGCACCCCTGCCCTTCTCTCTCTTTTCCGCATACCTTCCTAGAAATCTTTCCTCTTAAAGTTGGTCAAGTCAGTTTCCCATTTGTTCAATGACTTGGTTTTCCTTATTGTCTTGCTTGACTGATTCTTTGCACATAGTTTTTATGTTTTTTTGATAAACACATATCGTTATTTGGTTCAAATTACTTGTCATATTGTTTTCCATTAATTGATCTTACAATAGGTCGATCAAGTATGTTGTATGTACAGGGAACAACCATGAGCAAAAACACAAAATTTAGAGTAGTCCATTTCGGGCTTGAAATACAAGCAAATAGACATGTTTGTTTTCAACGATGGAGATCCCATGTACATTTCAGATTAATGGCTCTCGCGCATTCGGAGTTTCAAAGTTGTGCAAGGCTTAACGACCAAACAGTAGTGTCGAAATGACGTCAGACTGCCACGTCACTCCGGTCCCATACCACTTCGGGAGTTTTAAATCCAGAGCAAACATAAACTCCTGAATAACGAAGCGCCGAAATGACGTCAAGCCGCCACGTCACTTCGGGCCTGTACCACTTCGGGAGTTTTCAATTTAGAGAAAACATAAACTACCGAACACCAAAGTGCCGAAGTGTTGAAATGACGTCAAGCCACCACGTCACTCCGGGCCCGTACCACTTCAGGATTTTTCAATTCAGAGCAAACGTAAACTCCCGAATGTCGAAGCGTCGAAGTGTTGAAGTGTCGAAATGAAGTCAAGCCTCCATGTCACTCTGGGCCCGTACCACTTCGAGAGTTTTCAATTCAGAGCAAACATAAACTCCCGAACGCCGAAATGTTGAAAACACCGAAATGACGAAGACACTTGGTGCTCCTCAGTTCAGACGCGTGGCACTCATCCGTCAGAGACATGTGGCATCCATCGAGCGCTGACATGTGACACTCAGTTCAGGCACCTTTGGGCATGTCATCCACTTATTTTCAAGTGACATGTATCACTCCCCTTTTTTGACACATCAACAGTTGTGACATCATATGACGTCAGGCCGCCACGTCACTTCAGGCTCGTACTACTCCAGGAGAACTTCATGCTTCACAATCCAAAACTCCCGAAGCCTAAAGTACCGAAGCACATGGAAACCATCAGTTGAGACACGGGGCACACTCATTTCTGGTCCTTTGGTTGCGTCATTCACCCATTTCCATGTGACACATGTCACCCTTCTTTTAATGAAACGTCAACACAATGACGTCAGGTCACCACGTCAGATTCGGGAGATTGTCCTCCGAGAGGTATTCCTGCTCAACATTCAAAGCTCTCGAATGCCAAATTGGTGCCATCTCTAAATATGGTTAAAAGGATTTTGGAGTTGGCGGACAGATAAACTTTAGCGTGGCACTAAAATAACAGGGTTACCCAGATTGTAGATCGTAACAAGATCAACGGTCCACGACTTCTCAACAACTGATGGCTGGGATTTATTACGGAACTCTGGGCTTTAGAATTTCTGGGCCGTCCATACTCTCCAACCTGCCAGAGTGCCCAAACTCCAGACTGTGGTATTTGTTGCCACGTACCTTCTCTCGATATCAACGACCAAGAGGGGGCAAAGTTGCGCGGGTTTTAATTTCAAAGAGCAGTCTCACAATTTAAACTGAAGTTTTCTCTCTGGAGTATGTGGTGTCACGAGGTGCATTGCAGAATGAAACAAAGGTTGCCTCAAACCACTTTCTCATGCCCCTGCAAAATAGAAAAGTATAAAGGGACCAAATATGGCATGAAAGGGATAAATATGGCAGGAGCGTCAAGCTGATCGGATTCGAAGTACCATGGATCATGAGTTCTTGAGATCAACGACCGAGAGCGATTGCGGGGGGAGAAGTTGCGTAGGGTTTAATTTCGAAGGGCAGTCCCACAAGTTAAACCATTGTTTCCTCTCGGGGGTACTGGCATCACGAGGTGCATTGCGGGACGAAATGCGGGTTACCTCAAAACCACTTCCTCGCGCCCCCGCAAAATAAAAAAGTAAAAAAGGACTTTTAGTCATTTATTGTATTTGATTATTATTTGAATGCTGGACCGTTAGAACCTTGGCGAGACCACCGTCTTCCACCTGCAACTCAAAAGTAACCAATTGCACACCATTTCCACTCGTTTCCAGGTATTTTTCATCATGACCATGGATCCCATCATAGCCTCAGAAGCAGAACAAGTGGCGAAGAAAGGGACTGAAACGCCAGAGGAGCCATAATTTGGGTCTTGAAACATTTTCTCGCTGATCATTGAAATCAGTTTCAAAACCGAAACGTTTCTTTCTTATCATTGTAATCGGTTTCAAACTGAAGAAACTCAGATTGTATAAATATTAGGAGTTTCAAATGTATTAGAGGTTGGCATAAATGCAAGGGCACAATTTTAGCTATTTGGAACTTGAATGTAATTTATGGACCTGAATAGAATGCACATGCAAATGTCCTGAAATTTCCATGAGAAGATTCTAATGGTGGTGGGCTGAGTTTCATCTTCTTTCTTCGTATGTATTTCCTGTGTGCTTAAATTTTGTTTTCACTATCTTCTGTTTAAATTGGATAGTTGAAGGCCCAAAATTCATCTTGTGATGCTCTCGGCTGAATAAATTTAAACTATGTTAAGTTCTTCCTAACTAAGTCAGAATTCATTTTATTTAATTATCTGATGCAATTATGTGTTTTTCCTTTCTTCTTACACTCTGCAAATTACAATCTATAACTCATATGCATCGCCTCATTTATCCTTTATCCTCTGGGGGGTTCAACCAACCAGTCATTGCTTCCATTTGTTTTCAAAAGTTTGACTCCATAGCCCTAGGTGTCCCTCCCCTTCCTTGCCAACAAAATTACAAAAAACCCTTCAAAGCAACAAAACCTAGCCAATGACTTGTTAAAGAAAACTCATATATTAAATACCAAGTGATATGAGAGAGCCGTCTCTGAGTTGAGCAGGCTAGTACCCATCTCTAAAGTGGTTTTTTTTATTAGTCGAACAAATTTACAGAGTTCTAACATTTTGGCGCCGCTATCAGGGACAAAAGTGAAATCTTCCCTGGGAAAAGAGCGACTTAAAGCTTCATATTTGATTCCCAAGGGTGACAGTAAATCAAACACCTTATTGGCTGAGACTAAATTTTCCCTAGCGACTCCATTATAAAGAGACCAATAACATAAAGTAGTTTGAGCAGAAATCCTATCTCCCAAGAGAATTCATACCATAAGAAATCCATACCCAAAAGAAATAATCCCTGTGTCTGATCCTGAGAAACTTGTACACAAGAGAAAAGAAAGGCCAATAAGCCTAGTTTTTTGTCTGGACAAAAATCTATCTTTACCCAAAGGTGGAGTAAAAAGAATTGAAGACCTTGATTTTGATTTGAAATTTGAGCAAACTCTGTTCATAACTAGATCTGAATCCAGTTTGAATGAAATCATCTTTGATGAGAAGAGGTTCCAAGGTTTAATTTCAGCTGCCTCTATTAGACCTGCTGTGATTCCTACTAAGAACAATCAACCACTTCAAGTTCTTATTGCAACCATGGCAGCTAGGTTTCCCCCCCTTGTCCTACTTGCTCAGTTACATGATTTACCCCGGGACTATAATCAGAGGATTAAGTTGTATGATGTTGAAGGAAATGTGTCAGCCCAAAAACACTTAGACTAGTTCAATGATTTTGTGGACCTAGAAGAAGTAGATTATGAAGATGAAAAAATGAGGTTGTTTGCACAAAGTCTCATAGGTGAGGTTAGAAAATGGTTCAAATCTCTCCCAGTAGCAAGTATCTTAGATTTTGCAGCCTTTGAAACAAGTTTTATTGCAAAGTGGGGTGACAAGAAGAACCCCCTTCAGTTTCTAACCAAGTACAATAACATGAGAAGGTCACATGATGAAACAATACAAGAGTTTTCAGCTAAATTTATGAAAGTTTACAACTCAATTCCTACTGAAGTGAAATCTCCTCCTAGAGTTGCTCAACTTAGATATGTTGATTTCTTTGAGAGTGATTTTGCTTTGTTGTTGAGGGAAATAAGATCCAATTCACTAGATGATATGATGAGTGATGCAATAGAAGTTGAAGTAAATCTAATGGCTTAAGGAAAGATCAAATATAATTACGACGGAGACATAAACAAGGTTAAAGATAAGGTGCAGCCTTCAACTTCATAGTCATCAGAAGATAGATTTGAGTTGATGATTGAGACTATGGAGAAAATTGTGGAAATGATGTATTTAGATAATAATTCTAACACCAGAGAGTAGGCTGATTGTCCACCCAGAAATAAAAGGAGACTAACAGTTCCACAAATCAGACAAAGAGACCAGAGGAACCAAGGTGATCAACAAATAAGACCTCCTTTTCAAAACAATTATGTGAATGAAAATTTTGATGAAAATTTTGATGAAAATTTTGAATACAATATGCATTGCTGTGATGATGATGAAACAAAGGTGTTTTTAACTAAAGAAGAACATGCAGGAGAATGATGAAAGGTTATCAGTGGAAAATGAAGACTATCAGAAAGGGCTGCAGAATGCCATCATCCAATTCTAGAAACAATATAATCTTTGAAACAAAAAGGTTCCTGCAAATCCTCCAAAGGGAAATCCTACCAAGGAATACAAAAATAATACACCTTCTTCGAGTCAGCCTAAGAAGGAATCTGTTGCAAAGGATGTTGTGGAGAAAGGAAAGCAGAAGGAAGAACCTCCAAATAAAGTACCTGAAGTACGAAATGAGACAATCATCAAAGAGGTAGAAAAAACCTCATCTTCCTTTAAATTTGAAAGTGAGATGGAAAAAATTAAAATCTTTGTCCCATTCAATGAGTTGCTTGTTGATGAATGCAGCTATGTGAGACATTCTCCAACTTACAAACCTATGAGGTGTGGATCATTGCAGCTATGTGAGTCTTTCTCTCAGCTTACAAACTCAAGAGAAAGCCCCTAAGAAGGGTACGTGGTTCCTGCTTGAGACAGAGCTAGAAACGTAGAGATGACCTCCTCCATTCAAAGAGTTGAGAAGAACTCCAAATGATTATCCAGTGGGAAAGGCGATCTGTTGAGTTAGATGTGCATGTGGCTGAGCACAAGGTGAACATGTGAAATCCAAAAGTGTTGGGTGCATCGTCATGTGAACATAAATGAAGATGATGTATTAGCCTCCTTTGAGCAACAGAGTTGACGAGAAGACTCCAGATGATTCTCCTGTGTGAGGCAGTGAGAAAGAAGATCTGTAGAGTGGACGTGCCCGTGGACGACAACATGTGAACGTGTGAAGATCTGGTTCTTCTGTGTAATGCAGTGAACCCGAGATATGACATCCCTATGGATGTGCCCCTAGTGGATGAGAGCTAGTGGGTGTATCATATCCTTTGCTATATATTGTTCAAGAGTCAGACCTGCCTGTAACCCTAATTTTTATGTAAAGGGTACAGGTCGGCCCTACCTTAATGTGATTAATAATAAATGTAAAAGATAATTAATCTGGATAATATTAATTATAATAATAATAATAATAATAATAATAATAATAATAATAATAATAATAATAATAATAATAATAATAATAAATATATTGTGACTTAAGAGAGGTCGTCCGTATTGAGCCAATAGACACTTCTGTTGATAGGACAAGTCTAATATAAGGGACAATTCCCCATTGTGGAATCATATCTTTCTTGTGAGTTTTGGAAATTTCAGCAAGTACACTTCTTTGGGAAAAGGTGCACACCTCTCTTGGGTGCTAGAGTTCTAGGGTTTGAGAACCCTCTTGTGTGATAGGTCTTTCTTGGTGGTGAAGGTATTTCTCTTAAAGAATATAGAAAAGGATTTGGATGGGTTTTCTTCCCTTGTTGAGAAGGGTTTCCCAGGATACATTTTGTGTTCTTGTGCATGGTGCTTCTTCTTGTGATCTTGGTTGCTGCAACATTTATGGTTATGGTTAAATGATAAAATGGAATGAACTTCATGCTTAACCTAATGCTTATGAAAAATCAACATGGTATTAGAGCATAGGTCTTGAAAAACCTATTGCACAAGCTACAATATTTTACCAATCATCCCTCCTCTTCTGCAGAACCGTACGACCCTCCTAGGGTTTCCAGAAAATTCCGTACGACCTCCTTTTCAGTGGTGATTCAACCCTTAATACTTGGACACTGGGGAGAATTTTGGCATAGAAGAGTATGACCTCGTCCATCACATCTCCAGAAGCTCTCAAAACGAAATTCCAAGAAATTTTGATTTTTGGACCTAGGGTTTCTAGGGTGCCGAAAATTCCTGCAGAATATTAATTATGGGTTTCAGAAGAAACATTTTCTTGAATCAGCAAGCATATTTGTGATACTACCAAATTGATTATTAGCAGTCATAATTCCAAAATAATCCAAGGTTTCTAATTCAACCTAATCATTAATTTTTCAAAATCCAATTGGCAAGTATTCAAAGAAACCAATCAAATGAAGAACATAACATTATTAGAAGATAGGCTTGATGGAGCAAGCAACTTCAGCCCCTGGAAATCAAAGCTTCTAGTCACTCTTGAAGAATATGACCTCTTGGATGTAACAACTAAAACTCTACCAGACACAACTACAGATATAGATAAGAAGATAAGAAAAGAAGAAGATGTCAAAGCAAGAAAAATAATCATCTACTCAGTAAGAGATCACCTCTTGCCCCATATTGCCAATCTAAAGACATCCTATGATATGTATAAAAATTTAAAAGGAATGTTTTAAAGTGAGAACACTCTCAGAGCTCTTACCTTAAAGAGCCAACTTCAAAGTACCAAGATGACGAAGGATGACACAGTTGCACTCTTCTTCATGAAGTTATAATATATTAAAGAACATCTAGAGACCATTGGGGAAATCATGTCTAATAGAGAACTTGTCTTAACCACTCTCCAGAATATTCCAAAAGCATGCGAGCCTTTCATTCAGAGTATCAGTGGAAGAGAATATCTACCAACCTTTGAGCGTCTATGGACAGATTTCACTCAAGAAGAACTTAGACTTAGAAATAGAGGAGTGGAAGATTCCTCAGAAGAAAATCATGCTCTTTCACTTCATACAAAGAAGGGAGGAAAATTCAAAAGAAATTCCAGGAAAACATTTAAAGGTGAAAAGTCTTCATCCAATCCAGGATATCAAAGAAGAGATGTTTCAGAAATTCAGTGCTTCAGATGTGACAAGTATGGACACATTGCTAGAAACTGTCCAACCAGGAAGAATGGAAGACAATATGCTTCCATCGCTGACATTGATCCAGATCCACCTCAAAAGAGTGAAGAGAAGAGAGAGGAGAAGAACTTCCTCTAAAAGGACATGACTACAACTAGGTAAATCAATTGATCTCTAATTTTATAGTTGATTGTATTTTCAAATAAATGAAGGATAGTATTCCTAGTATGGGAGATCTCAAAGATTTGGACCATTATCCCTAGTATGAGAGTCCAAACCATATTTAATTTGTTCATCATACAAGAACAAGCAGAAATGTTGTCCCTGTAAAAGAGAAAGTCTTTCAAAGATCCAAAAAATCTCAGATGGAGATTGACAATAAGACAAATACCTTCTCCCCCTTCAAAAATTCAGAGGGAGACAAACTTACTCCAGTTGATCGAGTTGTTCTATTTGATATGTTCAGAGATATTGCAGTAGGGCACAAAATCCCTACCTAGGCTCAATATTCAAGAGGTAGAGAAACATACAAGCCTCTCAAGGCACATCTCAAGAAAGCAAAAGATATTTTTGAGCTATTCTTCAGTCATGAGCCACCTTATTGATTTTGAAGCCTCCTTGTCCTAGAGAAGCAACAGGAGAACATGTATGGAAAGATTCCATAACAAAAGAATACAAGTATATCTTAAAGAATGATGTATAAGATATTATTCAGAGACCAAAAGGGAAGTCTGTGGTAACTTCCAAGTGGATCCATAAGATCAAACATGTAGTTGATGGAAGTGTCGAGAAATACAAAAGGAGATCTATAGCCAGAGGTTTCTCACAAACAGAGGGAGTCGTCTATGATAAGACACTTGATCCAGTAAACTCGATACACTTCCATCCGTACTACCATCCATGACTTCAAAACTATATTAGATAGATAGATTCTTGATGAGTTTAGATTTCAACAAGAATGTTGCTGATCCAAACCTATATTATTACAGTGTTGGTGACGAGTTCCTGATTTTGATGACTTATTCAGAAATCCTTGTTGTTGTAATCCCTGACTTCTGAATTCGAGATGAAGAAATATGAGTATGATGCACTACTTCTTGGGACAATAAGTATGACAGAGGACCGATGAGATTCTCTTGAGTCAAGGAAAACTATTCAGTAAAGATACTGAAAGAAGTTCAAGTATGACATAATACAAAATCCACCGTGATATATTTAAAAGGAGAACATTGATAATGATTCAGACGAGACTGATCCACTTTGGATCACTGATGTATCTAGTTAAAACCATACTTGATTCATGCCATTCAGTGAATGTGTTTAGTCATTACATGAGTCAATCGAGACAGACTCACTAGACAACAACAAAACATGTATTGAGATATATATGAGGCAGAGTTGAATATGGACTGTGATATGTCTCCAGTGTGAACTTGAGTTTGTAGGATATGCCGATTCATATTGAGCAGAAAATACAGTGGAATGTAGCAGGAAACAAAACTCTGTGGCCTTGAGCACCACAGAGGTAGAACATATAAAATCAAGTGTGCGAAGCAATATGGATTCACAAGCTCCTAACAAAATTACTTGACCATGAGATGGATCCTATGATGATAACCAAGAGCCGTGTGTAAACCTCCTTGAGAAACTAGTGTTTCCTAATGGATTGAAACATGATGAGATGAAATATCCTTATGTCAGAGATATGATGCAAAGGAAAATCATACACATGCAGTACCTTCTTACACATGAGAAAATTACAGACATCTGCACCAGACTAACTTGGTGAAAAATGCCTTCCTAGTTGAGAGGGAGTATTGATGACTCCAACAAAAAAAAAAATTCAAAGTACATCGGTATGAGACTTGGAATGATGAAGAATGCCTCCCTAGCTGAGAGGGAGTGTTGATGAATGCAACTATGTGAGACATTCTCCAGCTTACAAACCTGTGAGGTGTGGATCATTGCAGCTATGTGAGTCTTTCTCTTAGCTTACAAACCTGAGAGAAAGCCCCTACGAAGGGTACATGGTTTCTACCTGAGACAGAGCTAGGAATGTAGAGATTACCTCCTCCATTCAGAGAGTTGAGAAGAACTCCAGATGGTTATCCAGTGGGAAAGGCTATCTGTTGAATTAAACGTTCCTGTGGTTGAGCACAAGGTGAACGTGTGAAATCCAAAAGTGTTGGGTGCATCGTCATGTGAACATAAATGAAAATGATGTATTAGCCTTCTCTGAGAAACAGAGTTGATGAGAAGACTCCAGAAGATTCTCCTGTGTGAGGCAGTGAGAAAGAATATCTGTAGAGTGGATGTGCCTGTGGACGAACACAGGTGAACGTGTGAATATCTGGTTCTTCTATGTAATGTAGTGAACCAGATATATGACATCCCTATGGATGTGCCCCTAATGGATGAGAACTAGTGGGTGTATCAGATCCTTTGTTGTATATTGTTCAAGAGTCAGACCTGCCTGTAACCCTAATTGTTATGTAAAGGGTACAGATCAACCCTACCTTAATGTGATTAATAATAAATGTAAAAGATAATTAATCTAGATAATATTAATTATAATAATAATAATAATAATAAATATATTGTGACTTAAGAGAGGTCATCCCTATTGAGCCAATAGACACTTATATTGATAGGACAAGTCTAATATAAGTAAGGGAAGATTTCCCATTGCAGAATCATATCTTTCTTGTGAGTTTTGGAAATTTCAGCAAGTACACTTCTTTGGGAAAAGGTGCACACCTCTCTTGGGTGCTAGAGTTCTAGGGTTTGAGTGCCCTCTTGTGTGCTAGGTATTTCTTGGTGGTGAAGTTCTTTCTCTTGAAGAATACATCAAAGGATTTGGCTGGGTTTTCTTCCCGTGTTGAGAAGGGTTTCCCAGGATACATTTTGTGTTCTTGTGCATGGTGCTTCTTCTTGTGATCTTCATTGCTGCAACATTTTTTGTTATGGTTAAATGAGAAAATGGAATGAACTTCATGCTTAACCTAATGCTTATGAAAAATCAACACTGATAAAGAACAATGAATATATAAATCATATCATTAAGATGCTCAAGATGGAAGAAACTTCTGATACTTTAAATATACAAGATGATCATCCTGCCATCTTGTTTGTGTAATGTCCCTTTTCAAATAGGAGCTCCAAAGAGGAGGCTTAATGGTCTAAACTGCCTTTTTAGACTATAGTCAGGGCCAGAAAAGGGGTAAACAGGGTTACTAGAGGTCACTCCAGTCAGAGGTGTTATATTCGGAAAGTGACATTGAGCTAAAAAGGGTTAAAAGTGCTTTTAAGTCATTATGAGCTAAAAATAGAAGTCAACAGTGAATTAGGGTTTCATTAGTGATTTAGGGTTTTAGAAGTCAACAATGAATTAGGGTTTCAGCATTGATTTAGGGTTTTGGAAATCTATAAAGGAAGGGTCAGCGACCTAATTCATCATTATGCAGATTATGACTTGTCATTGAGGAGAGATGTGTGTCTCAGGAGAGATAATTTTGTGGATTCCAGGAGGAAGACACCCGTTGGCTGATTTAGGTGTTGAGAGACACACCCTAGTCACCGAGAAGATCACATAGGTCTTCCATCATCCTTCAGCAGCAGTTACTCAGTGTTCATCAACAAGGGCGCATTCATCCAGAGGGAGGGTGCAACTTCTGGGAGGTTTAGAGATCGACTTGTCCCATCCGGGGAGAATTCCAAGATTTCCCTTAGAACCATTTGAGAGGAAGGCAAGGTGCATATTTTTCCTGGTTCCTCGCTAGATTCTGACAGAGGAATCATCTAGGGTGCATTTTACAGACTTGGAAGTGTGACACTTTTGGCGGATACATTCAGGGTTCCCAAGCGAGGATCAGACCATATTCAGAGAAACCCCTCCGACCCATTTCCCAGTAGACCAAGGTGGTCATTTTGAGACACATCTCGTCTGATTCCAATGGTGGAATCACTAGGACACATTTTTCCAGAGAAAGAGGGGTGCATTCCCCCAGGGGGATCCATCTGGGGTCCAAACCCACCAGCAGAGGGGTCTGACAGTTACCAGTACTGAGGACTAGGGCAGGGTGCATCATTTGGGATAGTTTCCAGGTCATTCTGAGAGGTATAGCTCCCAGGGAAAACTTTCCAGGCTTCCAGCAGTTACCGTACGAGCTGCCATAGTTCCAACGCATCCAATGATCTTGCAGTGCTCACATATTTCAGGTATTATCTTTTGTTGTTTATTTGTATTCCGGCTAAGATCCTTTTGTCTTTTGATCTAGCCGAGTGTTGTCATTTTATTCAACCGCATTCGGCTTTTGTAATATGCAGAGATATCATAATATAAACTTTGCAGCCCTTTGTCGCATTTATTATTTGTATGACCATTTATATGTTGTAAACGATTGATCCTACACACACATTAGCAACGTTTCCTAGACTAGTCAAGTCACGAACATTATAGTGGTATCAGAGCTTTAGTCCTGCCAACCTGTGACTAAAGACAATGAGTGCAGCAGAAGACCCAAAGGGCCATGAACACATAGGTGACGAATATGTCACTTACAATAGGCATAAGGAAAGAAGGCATAGGCCTAACTTTCCCCCTTTTCCTCCTAGCTCAGAGGAAGAGGAAGAGGCATAGAGAGAATCAGAGAGAAGGGCAGAGCGTGAGGCTGAGCACGAGGCAGAGGGGATGCTAGGAGACAAATATGAGCAACCAAAGGGTAGTGGCAAGGCCCCCATAGATCCAGAGACAACTTTCATGCAGGTTATCAATGCTATGTTATCTAGTCAAAGGACCATGTATCAATCCTTGGCACAGGTGATTGATAGATTGGCTAGAGTGGGCACCCTAGACACACAAGTCCCGCATGCAACACAGGGGAACTCAGGAGCATGCAGTAGACCCAAGTCATCCTCTCACACATACCCCTTTGCGAGTAGGATTCCCAGACCCTTGTTTCCCAGTTTCCAGAGGGAACCCCCAACACCACCACCGATAGCACAGAGGCCACCCACTCATGCAGAGGACATTGTAGAGTATAGGAGGGAGTACACAACATTGGGTCATGACTTCCATCAGGACATGACCCTAGTTGAGTACTGTAGACTTAGACTCAGGAATCGTCCCAAAGAGCTAAAGAGAGGAGGACCGCAACAACAATAGGGGCATAACATGGATTTCATCTGAAAAGTTGGTAAACTCACCATACCTTCTTTCGACGGATCGTCCAAATGCACTGCTAGAGCTTGGGTACAGAAGCTAGACACATACTAAAAGCTCAACCAAATGACCGAGACAGAGGCCATCAATTTCACGATCTTACACTTGGAGGGTGAGGCACATGAGTGGTGGTATCATGGATTGGTGACATTGGATCACAGTCACATCACTTACTATAGGGAGTTCACAGAGAAGCTCATGGACAGGTTTGACAGGAGGGATCCCGAGATCCACTTCAGGGATCTAGCCCAATTGAGACAAACTAGCACAACAAAGGCATTCATCACAGAGTTTTAGTGGGTAGTTGTGGCAGTGAAAAATATATCAGAGCCCAGGCTGATCATGTTATTCACATAGGGACTCACCGAGCCTTTGAGAGGATGGGTGAAGGCATACATGCCTCCCACCTTGCAGGATACCATCCTTCACACTCAAGATTTGGCAGACTCAGTGCTAAAGACTAAAACCTTTCCCAAACCCTTCATACCCCATAAGGATCGAGACAGGAAGCCATTCTAGAGAGAATGGAAGGGCAAGGAGAAGCTGGATGATGAGACTAAGTGAGAGCTTATGAGGAAGAAGCTTTGCTTCAACTGTAGAGACCCTTGGGTCCCAGGCCACCGGTGCATGGGCAAGGGAGAGATTCATTATATTGAGGTGGCAACAAACAGTTTGGACAATGAGGAGGAGGAGCAGGATAATGGATCCACTAGCTCATAGGAGGAGTCAACATAGGCAGAGGAGCAGCCTCCCCGTAGACCTCCAAAACTGGCAGGAGCCCATCCTCCAGCAGTCCCACAGCCGTTTGAGCATGCTAACAGGAGGAAACCAACAATGGGAGGAGTCATGGTGACCCTTTCTGGTGTTCCCAGGTATGATACCCTCCGGATCAGAGGGACTATTCAAGGGCAACAGGCAATCGCCCTGATAGATGGTGGGGCCACCCACAACTTCATCGACACTTCACTAGTATCGAGACGGGCACTTCAGACAGAGGAGTTTGAGGGGTTTTACATTATAGTAGCATATGTCCACACAGTGGAGTGTCTAGACAGAGTTCCAGACTTGGAGGTAAAGTTAGGCAACTATACAGTGAGAGATACATTTTATGTGGTTGACCTATCTGACACAGATGTGGTGTTGGGAGTCAAGTGGATGATTACCTTGGGAAAAATCACCAACAATTACCAAACCTTGGAGATGGGATTCAAAGACCATGATGGGAAGAAGGTTGTTCTAAGAGGTATGTTGACAGGAGCATCCAAGACAGTTTTAACCAAGAGGATGGAGAGGATATTCAGACATGGGGAAGTAGCATATGTCGCCGAGTGTTTGATCACTACGCGGAAGGATTTAGAGGGTCGACAACAATATCATACAGAGATCGATAATTTGTTGGGACGACATCAATAGGTTTTTGAGTTGATTCCACAAGGGAGACCACCTGACAGGGGGTTTGAGCACACCATTGAGTTGGAAGAGGGGGCCAAACCGATGATCACCCCCCCCTATCGTCATCCTAGGAGGTTCAAGGATGAGATAGAAAAGGAAATCAAGGAATTTCTAGTGATGGGACACATTAGACCGAGCAACAACCCATTCACTTCTTCAGTTGCCCTAGTTCTGAAGAAGGATGGCACCATGAGGATGTGCATTGATTACCAAGCCTTGAACAAGAAAACCATCAAGAACTGATATCCTATCCCACGCATTGACGAGTTGTTGGATGAACTGCATGGGGCAATTTTCTTCTCAAAGATTGATTTATGCTCTGGGTATCACCAGATCAGTATCCGAGAGTAGGACATAGAGAAGATGACATTTCGATGTGACTTTGGACATTTCGAGTTCCTGGTTATGCCATTTGGGCTAACTAATGTACCCACCACGTTCCAGTCTTGCATGAACCACATATTCAGGGATCAGTTGAGGAAATCAGTCTTGGTTTTCTTCGACGACATCTTGGTCTACAACAAGACATGGCAGGAGCATATGAGGCACTTGGATGAGGTATTAAGCATCATGAAGGCACAATCATTATATGCCAAAGAGTCAAAGTGTGAGTTCTGTATGATAGATATTTTTTACTTAGGCCATATCATCAGTGCACAGGGGGTAGAGGTGCACCAGGAAAATATCAGGGCCATTCTGGACTGGCCAACGCCTAGGAACGTAACAGAGTTGAGGAGCTTCTTCGGGCTGTGAAACTATTATAGGTGGTTCATTCGGGGTTTTTCTCAGCTTGGAGCACCACTGACGAATCTTACCAAGCATGGGGCTTTCATCTAGACCAAGGAATCATGGAAATCCTTTGATCACATGAAGGAAGTCATGAGCACTTGTCCAGTATTGGCATTACCAGACTTCACCTTGCCATTTGTACTAGAGTGTGATGCATCCGGCGAGGGTATCAGGGCAGTTTTGATGCAGGGAGGACACCCCATTGTATTCGAGAGTAGGAAGCTCAGTGAGCCTAAGAGGTTGTACTCCATTTATGACAAGGATATGTTGGAAATCATGCATGCCTTGACCAAATTCAGAATATATTTGGTGGGCAACAAATTTGTGGTCAAGACGGATCACAACAACTTGAAGTATTTCCTTGAGCAGAAGGACCTCAGTGAGCGCCAACAGAAATAGGTGACGAAGGTACATGCATTCAATTTTGACATACAGTATGTCAAGGGGAAGAAAAACGTTGTGGTTGATGCACTATCGAGGAGACCTACGGCCTGTTCTTTGATGGAGATTTCAGTAGATTGGAAATCCCACTTATTAGTGGAATATTCCAAGAACAAGTTCGCTTGTGAGGTGATGGATGGACAGATACATGATGACAGGTATAGGTTCATTGATGATGTCATATTCTACAAGGATATATTCTACTTGGTTCCAGATTCAGGGCTCAAGAAGAAGATCCTCAGAGCAATTCATGATTCACCACTAGCAGGCCATTAGGGGTTCTTCAAAACCTACAGACATATCAGGGAGAGGTTCTCATGGAAGGGCCTCAAACATGACGTTATGAGACATGTCAGTGAGTGTGTGACTTTCCAACAGAACAAGTCAAAGCATGCTCTTCCAGCAGGGCTACTTCAGCCACTCCCCATTCCAAAGTAGAAATGGGAGAGTATATCGATGGACTTCATCACAGGCCTACCCAAGGTCCAGAGTAAGGAATGTATCTATGTAGTGGTCGACAGATTGACCAAGTTTTCTCACTTCTATTCCATACCAACAGAGTGAAACACAGTTCAAGTAGTCGAGCTAGTCTTTAGAGAGGTCTTCAGACTTCATGGGTTGCCGAGGAACATCGTCAGTGACAGGGACAGTCAGTTCATGGGGAAATTCTGGAGAGAGTTATTTCGGTTGGTGGGGACAGAGCTGACACCCAACACCGACTATCACCCTCAGACAGATGGGAAGACTGAGATTGTCAACAAGTGGGTTGAAGGATATTTGAGGAACTATGTAGGTGGACAACAAAGAACATGGGTTAAGTGGCTACATCTAGGAGAACATTGCTACAACACCACTTTCCACATGTCCATTGGTATGACACCCTTTCGAGCATTATACGGATATGATGCTCCCACTTTGGTAGACTTGGTTTTCGGGGAGAGCAGAGCTCCCAAGGCCAAGGATTGGATCATAGAGAGTCAGGAGATTCTCAAGTTGCTGAAAGAGAACCTGTAGACAACACATAACTGATAGAAGATGAGTGCGAACAGGAACAGGATAGAGCGCAACTTTGAGGCTGGGGATTTGGTTTTCTTGAGACTCCAACCTTACAGACAATCATCTCTGAAGAAGAGTGGGGCCGAGAAGCTCAAGCCCAAATTTTATGGCCCTTACATGATCATGCGCTAAGTAGGCGAGGTTGCTTATGAGTTAGAGATTTCAGAGGGGAGCAATATTCATAATGTGTTCCACGTATCTTGCCTCAAAAAGGCAGTGGGACAATTCATTAGCACATCAGAGGAGCTTCCCCCATTGGATGAGGAGGGACAGTTGGATCTCGTTCCAGAGGAGGTGTTGGAGTTTTAGGAGCGGAAAATGAGGAGCAGGGTCATCAGAAAGTGTTTGATCATATGGAGAGGGATTCCAGTAGAGGATGCTACTTGGGAGAGCAAGCAGGTGTTGCAACACCCTGGACTGGTATTGCTTGAGGACAAGCAATTTCAGCAAGGGAGGACTGTAATGTCCCTTTTCAAATAGGAGCTCTAGAGGGGAGGCTTAATGGTCTAAACTGCCCCATTAGACTATAGTCAGGGCCAGAAAATGGGTAAACAAGGTTACTAGAGGTCACTCTAGTCAGAGGTGTTATATTCGGAAAGTGACATTGAGCTAAAAAGGGTTAAAAGCGCTTTTAAGTCATTATGAGCTAAAACTAGAAGTCAATAGTGAATTAGGGTTTCATTAGTGATTTAGGGTTTTAGAAATCTATAAAGAAAGGTTCAGCGACCTAATTCATCATTATGCATATTATGACTTGTCATTGAGGAGAGAGGCACATCTCAAGAGAGATAGTTCAATGGATTCCAGGAGGAAGACACCAGTTGGCTGATTTTGGTGTTGAGAGACACACCCTAGTCACCGGGAAGATCACATAGGTCTTCCATCATCCTTCAACAACAGTTACTCAGTGTTCAACAATAAGGGCGCATTCATCCAGAGGGAGGGCACAACTTCTGGGAGGTTTAGAGATCGACTTGTCCCATCCAGGGAGAATTACGAGATTTCCCTTTGACCCATTTGAGAGGAAGGCAAGGCGCATATTTTTCCTAGTTCCTCACCAGATTTTGACGGAGGAATCATCTGGGGCGCATTTTCCAGACTTGGGAGTGCGACACTTTTGGCGGATACATTCAGGGTTCCCGAGTGAGCATCAAGCAAATTCAGGGAAACCCCTCCGACCCATTTCCCAGTAGACAAAGGTAGTCATTTTGAGACACATCTCATTCAATTCCAATGGTGGAATCACTAGGACGCATTTTTCTAGAGAAAGAGGGGTGCATTCCCCCAGGGGGATCCATCCGGGGTCCAAACCCACCAACAGAGGGGTCTGAAAGTTACCAGTACTGAGGACTAGGGTAGGGTGCATCATTTGGGATAGTTTCCAGGTTATTCTGAGAGGTATAGCTCCTAGGGAGAACTTTCCAGGCTTCCAACAGTTACCGTACGAGCTTCCGTAGTTCCAGCACATCCATTGATCCCGCAGTGCTCACATATTCCGGGTATTATCTTTTGTTGTTTATTTGTATTCCGACTAAGATCATTTTGTCTTTTGATCTAGCCAAGTGTTGTCATTTTATTCAGCCACATTTGGCTTTTGTAATCCGCAGAGATATCATAATATAAACTTTGCAGCCCTTTGTCACATTTATTATTTGTATGACCATTTATATGCTGTAAATGATTGATCCTACACACACATTAGTAACGTTTCCTAAACTAGCCAAGTCAGGAACATTACAGTTTGGCCCATGTGTAGAGGAGAGTAGTGATGCTAATGAGGTCCCCCCTTTCTATGTTAGTCTGAAGATTCATGATATGAGTTTGCATAATGCTATGTTAGATTCAAGAGCATCCTATAATATGATTCCCAAGGTGGTCATGGACCAATTGGGTCTTGACATTACAAGGCCTTACATGGATATTTTCTCCTTTGATTCAAGGAAGGTGAAGTGCTTGGGCCTAGTCGAAGATCTGATAGTATCTTTGTCTCAAATTCCAACGAAAAATATGGTCATGGATGTGGTGGTTGCTGATATCCCTCCTAAATTTGGCATGTTGTTATCTAGATCATGGGATGTGAAGTTGAAAGGAACTCTGCAAATTGATATGTCATATGCCACTATCCATGTATTTGGCCAAGATAGAAGGTTGTACATGGAATTATTGCTCAAGTACATGGTCAGTAACAAAGCCTAGCCAAAAAACCATCCCATTTACTCTGTGGAGACTGATATTGGTTCTTCCATTTTCTTTAATGATTTGAGTTTTGAAGAGGAGGTGCCAAAGACAGATATGACTATCAAAGACAAATCTAATCAACAAATAGAGGAAATTTTAGATCAACTAAACAGTGCAGAAAATGAAATGTGGAATATGAGCTTTGATGGAGTTGTCAGCAGAGAAGGAGAAGGGGATGGTTTGTGGATTAATCCCCCCAAATTAGGTACAAAAATTTGTTCTTACAAGCTTGCTTTTGATTGCACAAACAACATGGCTGAATATGAGGCATTAGTGTTGGGATTGAAGACTTTGAAAGAGATGGGTGCTAGGAGGATAGTTGTACATGGAGATTTTGAGCTGATTATAAATAAGATAAAGGGTATATATCAAGCAAAGCATCCTATATTAAGAGCATACATGAATATTGTGCTTGATATTCTTGAAGAATTTCCAGAATATAATCTTTCAGTGATTCCAAGGGGGCAGAATCAGATCGCTGATGCCCTGGCTACTTCAGCCTTAGTGTTCAAAATTCCAATTTTTCCTAACAAAAGATATGAGATTGAGGTCAAGCACAGGCCAATAGTACCTGATAACATTAAGTACTGGCAAGTTTTCGAAAATGACAAACAAGTAGAAAGTTTCCTTAATATGGATGGTGAATTTGCAAATTTGAATATTGATGAAGAATATTGTTGTGAAGAAGAATATGCAACTGTGTTCGTAAATGATGACTATTTCAAAAATCAAATTGCTGGTAAGGATATAATGCAGCTAAGAAATAACATCATTCCCAAAGGCCTGGTCCCATTAGAAAAGATCTTTGACAACAATAATGTAGCCAGAAGTCCTAAAATTACTACAAATAATGGAGATGTTAAAGATTGCAACATTGGGACTCAGGAAGATCCCAAGAACATCAAGCTATCCAAGACACTTAGCCTAGAGGTCAAGCAAAGGTATATCAGTTTAATGAAAGAATTTCTTGATGTTTTTGCATGGATTTATGAAGATCTAAAGGTTTATGATACTAAGGTGATTCAACATGTGATTCCAATTGCTATAACCCTAAATTGCACCATACATGCATACCTATCATCAGGCCCTCTTAATTGCTATTTTTGCCAAGCCATCACTGAACAAATCTTCTTAAGAACACTATTTTTGAATATGTATGCACCCTGCACCACTATTGCCCGCGTACACACACTTGTTGCACCACTACAGATCACGTACGTATGCTAGCTGCTCCATTACATCCCACGTATACCCACAAATGTTGCAAAAATTAAAAAGTTGCAAGGAATTCGTTGAGATTACGGGCTATTGGGTAGTTTCCCAACTGATCCACCACCTATATCCTGTCACCCAACTGAATAACCATCCTTTTGTCATATAAAGGAGGTGTTGGGGTCTCATTCCTACAAGAAGCATAAGAACAGTGAAACTCTTCCCGTTTCACATCCCCTCCTTGCCCCAAATAATTGCATCCATCTTGTGAGATTTGCATTAGAATTTCCCATTTTTCCCTTTTTCCTTCATCATAAGCCTATGCCATTTCCCTAGAAGAAGTGTGAGAGGAGAAGGATACGGGGAGGCACAGTTGGAGCTTGGTGAAGAGGATCCCGGACCAAGTTCAAGGAGCAATCGCCAATCTCATTGTAAGTGAACATTGTGATATCAATAAAAGGAATAATTTTTTTGTCCTGAAATATGATGTGCCATATATCTATGTTTGATTTATGTTTTATGCTAACATCTAACCCGTAATTCATATATGAGATGCATGTTTTGTAGTTTCCTGTTTATATGTTTGTGAATGCAGGCCAACCTTGGGAGGAGGCTTGTAATCAGCGGAGCTATCAAATGAGAAAGGATCGACACTGGACGTGGAGTAAAAGGTAAAGTCACCATATATTTTCACTTTGTATTTCATGCATGAATGTGGGGTATATTCGGGGTATTCTAAAGAGTAGGAGAATTTTAGACGATTAGATCTGCCTACATGTTGAACCCTAGTGTAGTCCATAAGGGGGTTTTCCCACTATAGCACCAATCAAGGAGGATCATAAACCTTTCAAGTAGAAATTAAGAAGAATTAATCCTTTGTTGTTTCCCTTAATTGAAAAGGAGATAAAGAAGTTGTTTGAAGCCAAGATCATAGTGTCTTTGAGATTTTCTAAGTGGGTGGAAAATCTGGTACCTGTAAGGAAGAAAAGTGGAGAGATCATATTATGTGTGGAATTTCAGAATCTGAACAAGGTATCTCTCAAGGAAAATTACCCACTGCCCAAGATGGATCAAATTATATAGAAGGTGGTTGGTTCTCAAAAAATATCAATGCTGGATTGTTTCTCTGGGTACAACCAAATCATGGTACACCCAGATGATCAGGAGAAGACAACCTTTACAACACCATGGGGCACCTTCATGTATGCCAAAATGCCTTTTGGGCTCATGAATGTAGGAGAAACTTTCCAAAGGGCTATGGATATAGCCTTTGCTAATGAGAAAGATAAGTTTATTGTTATTTACTTAGATGATATCACTGTATATTCAGTTTATGATGATGAACATATTAAACATATAAGGAAATCTTTTCAGAAATGTAGGAAGTTTGAAATCTCTTTGAACCCCAAGAAGTCCAATTTTGGCATGGAAGAAGGAAAGTTTCTTGGTCACATTATTTCAAAGGAGGGAATAAATATAGATCCCAACAAATTTGAAGGAATCCTTAAAATTGGCACACCCAGAAGCAAGAAAGAAGTACAATCTTTCTTGGGGAAAGTAAATTTTCTGAGAAGGTTCATCCCTAATCTGGCTGAAATAAAAAAGCATATCACTAACATACTCAGGAAAGGAAGTGAGATAAGGTGGACTCCTGAAGCCATAAAGTCTTTTGAATATATTAAAGTGGCATTGACCAAATCCCCAGTGCTGGACAGTCCTAATTTTTCCAAAGACTTTATATTGTTTTCTTTTGCCTCATAACACACCATTGTTGGTGTTTTGTTACAAAAATATGAACATAACTTTGAAAGGCCTATAACTTACTACAACAGGATTTTGAGGGATTCCCCACTAAATTATGATATCATGGAAAAGCAGGCATATGCATTGGTCAAGGCCCTAAAGTAGTTTAGAGTTTATATCTTGCATTCCCATACCATTGCTTATGTGCCCAATAGTTCTGTGAAGGAAATTTTGACTCAGCCTGATCCTAAGGGTAAAATGGGCAAGTGGATAGTTGTGTTGTTGGAGTATGACCTTGAGATCAAACCTACGAAGTTGATCAAGGGGCATGGACTTGCAAAGCTGATGGCACAGTCAAATTGTGAGCTCGTGGGAATTAATTTCATTGTTGATTTATCAGTAGATTCAGAAGAAGAAAAGGTCCCTCATGTTTCCTAAAAATTCCTTGACTCCCCATGGTATGCTGACATTATTTATGTGTTGAGAAATTTGCAGGCTCCTCCTGAATTGAGAAAAAGCAAGGCCGGGTTTTTGAAGCTAAATGCAACAAAGTTTTGCATTCTGAACCAATCTCAGTATTGGAAGGATCCAAGTGGGATCTTGTTGAGTTGTCTGCTGGAGGAAGAGGTAGAAAAGACCATCAAAGAGTTTCATAAAGGTGATTATGGAGGACACCATTATTGGAAAGCTACTGTGCACAAAATATTGAGGACATGTTTCTATTGGCCTAGCATTTTTTATGATGTTTACAAAGAGGTCTCAAGTTTTCATGAATGCCAAATTTTTGATGGGAAGAGAAAACTGCAGCCTTTGCCTTTGAATCATATCTCTGTTGAAGCATCATTTAGGAAATGGGGCCTTGATTTCATAGGAGAAATTCATCCATAGTCCTCATCTCAACATAAGTGGATACTGACAACCACATATTACTTCACCAAGTGGATTGAAGCAGTCCCCACTAGGCAAGCCACCGATGTTGTTATCATTTAGTTTTTGGAAAACAATATTTTGTCTAGATTTGGTTGTCCATTTAAAATCATCACTGAGAATGCAACAACATTCAAGTCCAAAAATATGGAAAAATTTTGGAGTGATTACAATATAACTCTTGGCCATTCCAAATCTTATTACCCTCAAGGTAATGGGTTGGCTGAGTCATCCAATAAAAATTTGACCAGAATTATCAAGAAACTTGTACAAGATAACAAAAAGGCTTGGCACAAGAAGCTTATTTATGCACTATGGGTTGACAGGATCACTACCAAGAGGTCTATTGCCACTTCACCCTTCCAGATCGTATATGGAACATATGCATTTTTTCCTGCTTCATTAGGATTGCCAGTGATGATATTGCTACAGGAGCAAGATGCTGAACCAGATGCCACTCAAAGGAGGACAAATGAACTAATCAATGTTTAGCAAACAAGAGAGAAATCCTTCAACAACTCTCAACTCCACCAAGAAAGGATTAAAAAATCTTTTGATAGGAATACTAAGGAAGATGATTTCAAAGTGGGGGATTTTGTGTTGAAATGGGATGCCAGAAATGAAGACAGAGTAAATCATGCAAAATTTGACCATCTGTGGCTGGGACCTTTCAAAAATGTGGTATATCATGGAAATAATGCCTATCTGCTACAGGAACATAATGAAGATCTCGTTGGTGGGGGACCTATGAATGGCAGGTTTCTCAAGCATTATCTCACTTAAAGAAGTTTTCACCCTTTCCATTTCATTGTATATAACCATTTTTGTTTTTCAGTTGTAGCATTTGAAATCAAATCAGCAGAAAATTGAAGCCCAAGGAAAAGGCCCTAATTTTATGTTGAGTATAATTAGAGTTATGTGAACAAAGTTTCGAAAATAAGCTTGTTGGTCAACCAGTTTTCAATTTGGGTTTTCAGCAGTGTGTACATTCAGATTGTAGTAGTGTATTTAGCGTTCAATTTTCAGTTGAGAGCAGTGTACAAACTTGGGTTTTTGGTGGACACTGGTGACAGGTCAGAACATGGTACACACAGGTTTTGGGAGTAGCCCAATGGATCGGGCACCGGGTCTGCGAGTTATTTACTACCTCACTGGGAGGATAGCATCCTCGTTTGAGCCAACATTATCACATGCTAATTTGTATTAATTTTTCCAAAACATCTTGTCCTTGTGATATCTTTCCACTTAGATTTTAAAACATTTTCACCAGCTCCGTCAAGTTCCCATCACCTAAATCATTCACTCGACTAATCATCCAAATATTCATGTCCCCCATGTTAAGACCTAAGTCTGCAACCCTGCCCCTTCTCTCTCTTTTCCACATACCTTCCTAGAAATATTTCCTCTTAAATTTGGTCAAGTCAGTTTCCCATTTGTTCAATGACTTGGTTTTCCTTATTGTCTTGCTTAACTAATTCTTTGCACATAGTTTTTATGTTTTTTTGGTAAACACATATCGTGATTTGGTTCGAATTACTTGTCATCTTGTTTTCCATTAATTGAGATTACAACAGGTCGATCAAGTATGTTGTATGCACAGGGAACAACCATGAGAAAAAACAAAGCATTCAGAGCAGTCCATTTCGGGCTTGAAATACAAGCAAATAGACAGGTTCGATTTTCAACGGTGGAGATCCCATGTATAGTTCAGATTAACGACTCTCGCGCATTCGGAGTTTCAAAGTCACGCAAGACTTAACGACCAAACAAAAGCACTGAAGTGCCGAAATGACACTAGGCCTCCATGTCACTCCGAACCTGGTACCACTTTGAGAGATTTCAATTCAGAGAAAATATAAACTCCCAAATGCCAAAGTGCCCAAGTGCCGAAATGATGTCAAGCCACCACGTCACTCTGGGCCCATACCACTTTGGGAGTTTTCAATTTAGAGAAAACATAAACTCTCGAACATTGAAGCACTGAAGTGCCAAAATGATTTCAAGCCGCCACGTCACTCCGAGCCCATACCACTTCGGGAGTTTTCAATTCAAAGAAAACATAAACTCTCGAACATCAAAGCACCGAATGTCACTCTGGGCCCATACCACTTCGGGAGTTTTCAATTCAGAGCAAACATAAACTCCCAAACACTGAAATGTTGAAGACACTTGGCGCTCCTCAATTCAGACGCGTGGTGCTCATCCGTCAGAGACACGTGGAATCCATCGGGCGCTGACACATGGAATCCATCGGGCGCTGACACGTGGCACTCAGTTCAGGAACCTTTGGGCATGTCATCCACTCATTTTTGAGTGACACGCATCCCTCCCCTTTTGTGACACATCAGTAGCTGTGACATCATATGATGTCAGGCCTCCACGTCACTCCAGGCTCGTACTACTCCGGGAGAACTTCATGCTTCACAATCCAAAAATCCCGAAGCTTAAAGTGCCGAAGCATGCGACAACCATCAGTTGAGACATAAGGCACACTCATCAATCATGACACATGACACTCATTTCTGGTCATTTAGTTGTGTCATTCGCCCATTTCCACGTGACAAGTGTCGCCCTTCTTTCCATGACACGTCAACATAATGACGTCAAGTCACCACGTCAGATTTGGGAGATCATCCTCTGGGAGGTATTCCTGCTCAGCATTCAAATCTCCCAAACGCCAAATTGACGCCATCTCTAAACATGGTTAAAAGGATTCTGGAGTTGGCGGACAGATAAACTTTAGCATGGCACTAAAATAACAGGGTTACCCAGATCGCAGATTACAACAAGATCAACGGTTCATGACTTCTCAACAAATGACAAATGGGATTTATTACAGAACTCTAGGCTTCGAAAGTGTTGGGCCATCCATACTCTCCAACTTGCCAGAGTGCCCAGTCTCTGGACTATGGTATCTATTTCCACGTACCTTCTCTCAAGATCAACGACCGAGGGCGTTTGCGGGGGGTAAAGTTGCGCGGGTTTTAAATTCGAAGAGTGTTCCCACAATTTAAACCACGGTTTTCTCTCTGGAGTATGTGGCGTCACCAAGTTCATTGTGGAACAAAAAGCAGGTTGCGTCAAACCACTTTCTCATGCCCTCGCAAAATAGAAAAGTATAATGGCACCAAATATGGCAGGAAAGGGATAAATCTGGCAGGAGCAGCAAATTGATCGGGTCTGAAGTATCGTGGATCGTGAGTTCTCGAGATCAACAACCGAGAGCGATTGTGGGGGGCAAAGTTGCATGGGGTTTACTTTCGAAGTGCGGTCCCGCAATTTAAACCACGGTTTCCTCTTGAGGGTACGTGGCATCACCAGGTGCATTGTGGGACGAAAGGCAGGTTACCTCAAAACCACTTCCTCGTGCCTCTGCAAAATAAAAAAGTAAAAAAGGACTTTTAGTCATTTATTTTATTTTATTATTATTTGAATGCTAGACTGTTAGAACCTTGGCGCGACCACTGCCTTCCATCTACAGCTCAACAATACACCAACTGCACGCCATTTCCACTCGTTTCTAGGTATTTTTCATCACGACCATGGATCTCGTCATAACCTCAGAAGCAAAACAAGTGGCGAAGAAAGGGACCGAAACGCAAGAGGAACCAAATTTTGAGTCTCGAAACATTTTCTTTCTGATCATTGTAATCGGTTTCAGAACCGAAACATTTCTTTCTTATCATTATAACCAGTTTCAAACCAAAGAAACTCAGATTGTATAAATATTAGGAGTTTCAAATGTATTAGAGGTTGGCAGAAATGAAAGGGCACGATTTTAGCTATTTGGAACTTGAATGTAATTTCTGGAGCTGAATAGAATGCACATGCAGATGTCCTGAAATTTCCAAGAAAATGTTCTAATGGTGGTGGGCTGAGTTTCGTCTTCTTTCTTTGTATGTATTTCCTGTGTGCTTAAATTCCATTTTCACTGTCTTCTGTTTAAATTGGATAGTTAAAGTGGCAGAATTTATCTTGTGATGCTCTTGGGTGAAGCAATTTAAATTGTGTTAAGTTCTTCCTAACTAAGTCAGAATTAATTTTATTTAATGCTATGATGCAGTTATGTGTTTTTCCTTTCTTCTTACACTCTGCAAATTACAATCTATAACTCAGATTCATCACCTCATTTAGCCTTTATCCTTTGGAGAGCTCAACCAACCAGTCATTACTTCCATTTGTTTTCAAAAGTTTGACTCCATAGCCCTAGGTGTCGCTCCCCTTCCTTGCTAGAAAAATTATAAAAAACCATTCAAAGCAAAAAAACCTAGCCAATGACTTGTTAAATAAAACTCATATATTAAATACCAAGTGTCAGGAGAGAGCCCTCTCTGAGCTGAGCAGGCTAGTACCCAACTCTAAAGTGGTTTGTAGGTTACCTCTGTCGTTTGTTTTATCAGCTGAACAAATTTACGGAGTGCTAACATACCTTATATAAATAAATGTCACCCCTTTGTCATTTGGATCACAACTCACTTGAGAATTACATATTGCATGGCTGAAATTTTTTCCGTACTTGGGCATTTTGATCTATCTCCCTCTTGAATCTCTTGTGGATGCTAGTACTTGTTTTTTCATGAAGGAAGCTAAGACGCTATCTCTTGGATTCTTTTTCTTGGTAATTTTGGTGGAATATTCTTGCTAAGACAGGGTTTTTTCATGTTTTTTCTTGGAATTGTAAGGAATTTCTGCATTAATTGTGTTT
The DNA here is from genome assembly GCA_009831015.1 of Picea engelmannii. Classification (NCBI taxonomy): domain Eukaryota; kingdom Viridiplantae; phylum Streptophyta; class Pinopsida; order Pinales; family Pinaceae; genus Picea; species Picea engelmannii. Next base: position 213,518 of record ML805843.1, on the reverse strand, counting down.
TTCTTCTTGTTTCAAGTTAAATTTGTCTAAACCCTTGGAGGAGTATAAAGGAATACACCTTCCATGAAGTCTACTTTGTTATCATTGAATAAGCTACTTTGTAAAGGTTGCTAGGAGGAGTAAAAAGGCCTACAACCTCCTAGATTTACCTTACTAGTTTTGTTTCCTCTACAGATTAAAAACGATTACACCCTTAGAGAAGTAACACAACTAGATCTTACACAAGAGAATCCATAACCCAATTTATTTGGAACTAGTCTAATTTGCATTGGAGATATAAAATCATTGCATTGGTATGCATGAAATGTTGAGATATTGCAATTGTCTAAGTTGGAATTGATTCTATATGTTATAAGCTTTCTTGTGCCCTAGGGGCATCTTGATTAGCCTAGTAATTCTCTTTGTTGTTACAAATTAATTCTACATCCATTAGGGTTGCAAAAAACTCATATTCTTTCAAGATTTACTCACTAATCTATTAGATTTTCATTAGTTTCGTTAACATTAGCTTTACCATAGAATTTTTATCTTCTTTTAACATTCAATAACCATATACTGAAATATATAAGAAATAGATAAACAAGCACAAGAAGACACAAATATTTGTCCTAGGAAAACACCAAACTCAAGGAAAAACCCAACCAACTTTTCTTAGAGAGAATATTCCAATACAACCATGAACAAGATCTAATCACAAGAGCAAACCAATAATGAAGAACCCTGATAAAAAATACTTATCTCTTCTTCTTGTCGAACCCTAGCGAGGGTAGACAACTGATCAACACCATAGAACTGGTACCAAGATAGCACACCACAGAGATGGCACCAAGATAGGTGCATCACTAGAACTTGCACCATTGGTAATTGGTAACTACAACTGCTACTGATAACTGGCACAAAGCAACTGAGCAACACCGCACAACCTTAGTGCAACTCCTCCAAAGGTAGCGCACAAGAGAAATCACCAAGAGCCACCAAGAATATCCTTCCCCAAGTGGGGCACACTCTTTAAGAGAACCAACGACCAAAAATAATGAAACTACTGCAGCTGCAGCTACAATTGCCTAGTGCGCACTACATAAGGAGAACTATCTGACTGTACAAATGAATTGACCCAGAATTGTATTTACACTAGTATGGGGGCATGTCTAGGGATAACTTCTTATTCTTGGTCTTCAAATTTTCTTTATTATTTATGTGGGATGACTTCTCTTCCTGGAAATTATATTTCCACTTTATTATTATTTCCTATGGGACAACTTCTCTTCTATGGTCTTCTATTTCACTTTATTATTTTCCGGGGTGTTCTTCAACTAATAATGGTATTCCTTTGACTTATTGGAATCTTATTCTTCTCTAAGATAATTTTTCTAAGAGGGAATACCTCCTGCAACTACCAAAACAACAACATAATCTATCGCTGAAATTCACTTGTAAACCTTGGTTATTGTTCTACTTGTTATTGGCTAATTGTTGGGTGGTTTACTTATTGATTTGTGTGGCCAGATCTTGATGTTGTAGAATTTTTTTCTACATCCATGTGGATTTCATAATAAATTTTTGATAACATTTAATAAACAACCCTAAATATCATCAAAGTCTTGGATAAATCATTGGAGGTTCAACTAGGCATTACTATCTTTATTTCCAACATCTTGTACTTGATTTTTGATGGTTAGATTTGCAGCTATTGATATCATTTGGTATTTGTTTATATATCTCCATAACACTACAATTTGGGACATGAAGGATTCTTTCTTGATCCCCATTGGTTTAAGGCTTGTATATCTATCATTTGTCTTGTTCTGGGAAGGGATAACATTGTTTTGCAGGTACATAACGCTTGAAAACCATTCTCCATCTACAAGACTCATTCTCAAGCCTTATTCCTTATCCAATATTGACCTATAAGGGTTTTCATTGATCATCATCTCACTTTCCATTTCAATCCCCCCAGGGTCACTTGGATTCCCTCCTTGTGGTGATTTCATCATCACTAAAGCAAGGGAAGTGTCTATCTGAGGTGATAGTGGGTAGGTACTCTTGTAACTATCACACTTCTGTGGATTGGGTTAGGATTTTCCCAAGCTACATATTGTGAGATAACATAAACAACGTAGTTCTTTCGCAGGAGTAAAACTAATATGGTTTGAAACGAGGAGAAGATGGTGGTGGTTATGGACATCACACAAACAATCATAATGATTTCCCATAATGATAAGCGTGATTGGATGTGTCTGAAGTGAAGGAAATGACATGCACAAGATTTAGAGAGATGGGAGGTACAAGATACTTAACAACATTTAATATGACATTTTGTAAAGGAATTTAATACAGGGAGGAAAATTCATTTTATTGAAAAAATAGGGCCAATGTCAAGAGAACATCACTAGCAACACGAAAAAATAACGTTGAATACGAAAAATCACATGAAATGATGCATACCTATTGTACTTACCATACATGGACATTGGAATTAAAAATGAAATGGCCTAGATTCTAAAAGAGTTATTGTTGGCACACTAGTGTAAGACCATAGGTTCAAGTTATCTTAACCAACAAAACCCTTCAGATACCGACCCTTTCAACATCCATGCATGCAAGTGAAGTCTCACCCGAGGCATCTATTGGGGCTGCAAGAACCAAGTTTCTACAGTAGTGAGGGAATGGGAGGTGATCATTCTATTCATTCTTACTTATTATTTCTTCACGCATTATTCTATCTTTGTTCTTCATTGGTTACTTAGTGAATTCAATTACATATTACCATTATTCCACACTGCAACCTAAGACCATTACTGTAACAGTCGTAACTATTGTGCAGTGATTACACAAAAGACAAATCTATTCTAGTATGCATCCATACAATATCCATGATCAATCACATAAAATATAGTAAACACAGTAGTTAATTTGGTTCATCCAACTTTGGGATACATCCACAATGACTGGCTTATTTATTATGATTTTGGTAATTGTCTTAGGCTTGCGCATTACACTTACAAAGATACATCATGTTATCTTTTCCTTCACCTAGCCTAACCGCTTTGCAGTGAAATCCTCTCTCTCTCTGCAACATCTCCCTAACATTAAAACATAGAATCAATAGGAACTCTACATGATCGAATAGAACAAGAGAGAACTAGAGAACCCCTATTCTCCCAAGCCATTACATATTTATACATGAATTCTAGGGCTCAAAACCCTACTTTTCTCATCCCAAAACCCTATTACAATTCATGACAACTCAAGTTAACTCATTTTTCAGGACGTTTTTCCTGCTTTGACGCCTGCATGTTGCTTTTTCACTCTGACTTCCGTTCTTTCGGCTTTTGCACGCCTTTATGCTTTTAGTATGTTGAATTATTATCCTTCCTTTTCACCTGCTTTCTTCTCTTTCTTTATTCCTTTCTTTATTCTTCTGCTTTATTCTTCTTCTTTATTCCTATGCTTCAATCTTCTTACTACACACATATTCCATACTTAGGATTTTTATCAAAATTTTATCCAAAACTGCTTGTCCAACAGTCCCCCAACACTCACCTGTCCTCACAGAGTTTTGTGCATTCCTCCTCCACTTTATTGATGTTAGCTATGGTTTTAAGTGTTGTTCTCTCTCTACCTGCTCTTTCTTCTGGTGGTGTTCCCGGTGTACTGCGCAATTGTAGGTCCTCAATCCTCGTGTGGAAGACTTTGATGACTTCATCGATTTTCAATACCTGGTCTTCCATAGTAGCCTCTACTACTATCAGAAATTTTGGGATTTCCTTGTACAACTTATGGACGGTTGTCTGTGTTTTCTACACCATTATCTCTGCTTCATCCTTTTCTTTTATATATTTCCTGGCCCTTTCCTCAACCTCATTCTTTTCCCTCATCGCTCCTTCCACTTTCCCTTTAACTTCACTCTTCTACTACAACACAATGGCATAATGTTGTTGCAATTGAGTCCTTTCATCTGACATCACTTTGGTCATTTCCCAGTTTGCTTCATCTGCATAGATCATAATCTCATGCAAAATGCCTGTTTGCAAGATTTGTAATATGTGTATAGGCATCCATGACACCAATATGTTTAAGTGGCCCAATGTCTTCATATGTTCTTGTGTGGCTATATTTCGTCTCTGGTTTTCTCTCTATGCTCACAACTCTGTTAACTTGCAAATAACCTTCTTCCTTGGGTCCTTTGGTGCTTTTATCATGCCTTTGACAACTGTATGACTACTTTAATGCCCACCGAAAGTGTCGAATCTGGTCAGAATAAACCATTAATACTTTCCTTACTGTGATTTTAATGTCAATTCTTCGCCGGATTTTTCCCTGGATTTTCCAGTCTGTTCCGATCCTCGACAACACCTTCTATTTATGACTACACGTCTCCAATACATATTGTGATTTATGTCTTTTTAACTGTCGTTTTTGTGCTTTAATTCCTTTAACAGTCTTGTCATTACTACATTACGCATTTTTTCTTTCTTCGTTGTTGTCTTCTTAATTGACAACGTGACAATCATTCATTCTCCACAGTTTCTTATGCCTTTGTACTCTGTAATTTTTTTTTTTTTCCTTTTTTCTACTTTTTGTTTGGTTTTCTTCCATTTTCTACTTTTTATTTGTTTTTCTATGTTTTAATTCACTAATATAGTACAATTACTATGATACATGTGGTTTGGCACAACTCATATTACTACACAGACAGTCGGCCATCTCTATAGAGTTTTAATCGACTCCCATCCACCATTTTAACTACAAATAGTTGTGCATCTGGTAAGCTGTCATCTAAATTCCCTATGTCTTCCCATGATAGTATGCACAATAAATGATCTATACCTGCATTCAGCTTCCCTGGTTTCACCACAACCTCAAAATCGTATTTCTAAAACAACTATAGCCATCTGCATATTATCCCCCCCAACACTGGCTTGTTCAGTAAGTATTTTAATGCAAAATGGTCTGTGTACATCTTAAAGTGAGAACCCAATAAATAATGTATGAAATTATGCAACGCATATACCATTTCCAATCCTTCTCATTCTATAGTGGTGTAATTCTTTTCTGCCATGGACAACTTCCTACTCGCAAAAGCAATTGGGTGATCTATGTCTCCCTCCCCTGGTTGAGATAATACTGCGCCCAAAGCTATGGACGACACATATACATGAACATGGAACTTCTTGTTCCAATGTAGAAATATCAAAATGGCATGGTCACTATTTTTTTTTAAGGTGTCCAGACCCTTCTGACATTCCTTGTTCCATTGGAACTTTGCTTCCTTATTTAACAACTTTTACATAGGTGTTGTGATCTATTCATACCCTTTAATAAAATTCTTATAATATCTGGCGTGACCCAGAGTTTACCTCAATTGTATGAATGATGTAGGTGGTTCTAAATCCATGATCACTAGAATCTTGGATAGTGGATCCACTAGTATTCCCTACTTGCAGACCACATGGCCCAACAAAATTCCAAATGGTGCGCAAAAAATACACTTATTCAAATTCAGCGAAATCTGACACTGTCTACACCTATCCAACATTATCCTGAGTACTTATATGTAATCCTTCAGTAGACTGAACAGAGTCCAATAATATAAGTATACTTTAAGGAATTTATGAATAAATTCCTTGAACACTGCAACCACCACTATTGAAAAAGCTGCAGGGGAATTCTTCAGTCCAAAGGGAATTATTGTATACTGATAACTTCCCCTCTCTGTTGCAAACATAGTCTTGTACCGGTATTCATACATAAGTTTTATTTGATAGTACCCCAAGAATCCATCTGTGAAATAATAAGTCTCTTTCTCTCCTACGTTCTCCAGTACCTCATATGTGAATGGTGTTGGAATGGATCGTGTAAACATACATCATTCAAATTCCTTAGATCCACACAAATCTTGATTCTTCTCATCTTCTTGTCTTTCACCACCATTGGACTTACCCACTTTGATTCCACTATGGGCTCAATGATCCCTACGTCTAACATTTCGTCTATTTCTAATATAACCTTCTCTTTGTACTTTGGATTTAACTTGTAAGGCCTCTGTCGTACTGGCTTATGATCCAGATTATTTTTGACATGAAATGAGAGCAGAGATATAAAACAAAAATATACTGAGATATTGAAATAAAAAAAAATATAATAGAGGTATATCGGAAAAATAACCAGAGGCCAAGATATACAGTAATACACAATTTCTATTAATGTGGGCAATGTACAAAACTGTAAAAATACAAAGTGAAAGACTCGCTAGAATGGTGGCAGCTTATCTCCGAGAAGAGATGTGATGGCTACTCGCATTCGTAAGAATATGATTGTTACAATGAGGCTCCAAAGGCATTTTTAACATAATTAAAATCCAAAACCCTAACCCCGGAAGATGAAAAGCCAAAAGGTTTGCGAGCCCCGATGGGGGTAGTTGATACGTCAACTTCCCGGGGGTGTAACTTTCTCATACGATCTCTGTTTGGGGCGCTTGATACATCGTTGGAAAGGTCTAACCGAGAAGAAAATTTTTATACTATCCTAGGTCAATTTCTTTGTCATTCACTTGGGCCCCAAATCCCCAAAAAACGTCGTTTGGGGCCTCAAAACGACCCCAAAAGTTTGGAACCTGAAAAAATGTCGAAAAATCGCTAAGATAGAAAAATGTTTTTCAAGCCCATGGGATAGGTCGGTGGCCACCGATATGCACCTGGATCAATCCTCCCTCCTTAGGAGGCAATGGTATCCATTGCATTGATTTCCTAGGGGAGAGAGGGAAGCGTTTGCTGAATCTGAATCTTGGTGAACTGCTTGCCTTGTTGGAGACGTCGCGCTGCTTGGTTTGTGGAAGGATGTCACGAACCTATTGTTGGTGGGGTTGAAACTTTTTAACCAGTTTGGATACATGAGATGACTATGTGCAGAAGGAATCCTTGCGCTTTGCTTCAATCTTGTTGACCTGCTTCTATTGGACATGAGGTGCTTGGACTGAGGCTATAGTGGTTGCGGTGTTCTTTTGTTCACCTTTTGAACATACTGTGAAGAAGTTGAATTTTGTAGTGTGAGATACTACCTTGCAACATTGTTTAGGTGGGACAATAGTCAGAACTACCTCTGGTATCCTGTAGAGATGACTCCCCAGAGAAACAATGACACTGCGAGGTCGAGACTCATAAACAACATGGTGTTTCCACATATATGGCTGGCCCAAGAGAACATCACAGACATCTAGCTGGGAAACATCACATAACACCTCATCCTTGAAGGGATGGATGTCATATGACAATCGACACTGCTGGCTGACATGAAGATCTCGTCCCTGGCGAAGCCACCAGATGTTGTATGGTTGCGGGTGTGGTGTTGTCGACAATATCAACTGTTTGACGACCTCTGCTGAGATAAGGTTCTTCTGGCTTCCTCTATCAACAATAAAATGCAGTGGATTCTCCTTCACCCACATACATGAATGAAAAATGCACTCCCCCTCTTCAGGATTTGTTGGTTCTTCTAGTTGAATCACTGCGGTCGCGACAATAGCAGTGGGATCTGTGTCGGTGATCTATATTTTACCAGTATTTTCATAATCAGATTCTGAATCAGGGTTCGAATCCTTCTCTTTGATATCGACCACCAATGACTATTTTGACAGACATTCATCGATATTGTGCCAGGAGATTTTGTGGAAATCACACCATTTTCCAGTGTCCTTCTTCGTCTTTCTGTGACCCTTCTTTTCTTGTGGCTTGGACTGGTTTTCGGGAGGCTGTTTTTTAGAGCCGTCTTTATCATACTTTGGTTTTTGCATATTTTCAGACCTGAACTCCCATTTTTTTTGGTGCTTAAGTTTTTGCTCGATTTTAACAACATATCAATAAGAAACACCTAGTGATGAGATGTCTAAAAAATCCATTTCAATTTGGATGTATCTGTGTAGAGCCCCATGGTATTTCAGAAATAGATGTTGCTCAAAGTCTTTGATACCGAGATTGGTGCGCAAGGTATGGAACGTATTGGTGAACTCCAAAACTACTTGGCCCCTCTCTTGCCACACTGTGGTCCATCTCATGTACTGGTCCTCATAGTTTCCAACAGGGTAATATTGTTCCTTGACCGCATCCACAAAAAAATCCCAAGTGGGCTCGGCCCCATATATTCCAGATTCCTCTGTGGAGATTTTCTCCCAGTAAGTTTCCCACCGATGTTTGACATGGGGGAGAGTCTTGAGGAGTGAAAAGGTGATCTTTTCCCTATCAAAAAAATTGTGAACAAAGAAATAACCTTCTAGCAGATCTAACCATTTGTCTAGGGCATCCGCATCTATCTGACCTTCAAATACGGGAATATCAAAATTAACCTGTACCTTGAAAGGTGAGGTGCCTCCAAAGTGGCCGCTTGATGAAGAAGCGTCTGTTGTTATCGGTAGGCGTTGAAGTATGTGGGAAAAATTCTCCATCATTTCGTCCCTCTGTCGCGTGAGAGCTTGATCAAGCAACATATTAATATAATCTTATGCTTCATCATTTTTCCTTTCTTCCTCCATGGAGGGTTTCTTGGGCATGTGAGAGCGACTGTACTCAATAGAGACAAGCTCAAGACCCAACTTGCTATACTTGGACCTCGTCGGGTACATACACTGAAAAACAATCAAGAGCAACCTGCTTTGATACCACTAATCCAGATTATTTTTGACACGAAATGAGAGCGGAGATATAACACAGAAATATACTGAGATATTGAAAGAAAAACAACAATATAACATAGGTATATCTGACAAATAACTAGAGGCCAATATATACAGTAATACACAATTTCTATTAATGTGCGAAATGTATAGAACTGTAAAAATACAGAGTGAAAGACTCGCTAGAATGGTGGTAGCTTATCTCTGAGAAGAGATGTGATGGCTACTCGCATTCACAAGAATATGATTTTTACAATGAGGCTCCAAAGGCCTTTTTAACATAAGTAAAATACAAAACCCTAACCCCGGAAGATGAAAATCCAAAAGGTTTGCGGGCCCCGATGGGGGTAGTTGATATGTCAACTTCCCGGAGGCGTAACGTTTTCATATGATCTTTGTTTGGGGTGCTCAATACACCGTTGGAAAGGTCTAACCGAGAAGAACAATTTTTGACTGGCCTAGGCTATAGCCATTGGCAATCACTTGGGCCCCAAATCCCCAAAAAACGTCGTTTGGGGCCTCAAAACGGCCTTAGAAGTTTGGAACCCGAAAAACTGCTGAAAAACTATTAATATGGAATACTGCTTTTCGAGCCCGTGGAATAGGTGGGTGGTCACCGATATCCACCTGGATCAGCTTAGCACTTGGTTTCAAAGGAATCTTCAAATCGCCTAAATCCCCAACTATCCCCTTCATTTCTAAAATGTAGTTGGGAACATGTCTTGATACTCGTGGAATAAATATGCAATCTTCTCTACTATTTCATCACTCCAGTAATCCCCTATCTGCACAAACTTCGGATTCTCTGTCATCTGAATGTTTACCTTCCATGTATTTATTGGCTATGTGTACACAACAAACTCAAGCTCTGGCCCTTCTACTGCTTGTTCTCATTCTGTTTCAGGTACTTGCACATTCCTGGGATATTTTTCATCATGATCCTCCTTAGCAACATTGTAACACTCCAATAACTCATGGATGGTCATATCATCTCTGTGCGCATCACAGACTGGTACCACCTGTTGTTCCCGAGTTTATACTTTAAGGCTTTAAAGTATACTGTCAAGGCATCCAAAAAATAAAGAGAATTAAGGAGTAAGAATCAATTGCGAAGGGTAAATCAGAGTTGGTTTCTCAACTATCTCTGTCTAGCTTCCCATTGTTCTTGGATGTTGATTTCTCTCTCAATAACTGCCCATGAACGTTCTAATTCGACTCGGGTAGTTGTTGTTTGCAGTATAGTATTAAACAAGTTCAAAGAAATGCTAGTTTGATCCTGTAGGCCAGTTTCTATGTTAGGTTGTCTATTACTTGGGACAGTCATGAGGATTAAAATTTTATTAAACTATAAAAAAATTTAGAAATTGTTTCTTCAGTTTTTGTGGGATGAAATAGAAAAGGAATTTTGGAACTCAAAATAATAACATAATAACAGTAAAGGCCATTTCCTGTACTTGAAGTAATTTGAGAATATTAAAATGAAAACAAAGAAACACTGTTGAAGAATATGAGGCTTTAATATTGAAAGAATCTTATATCATAACAGAAGAAAGGGAGAAAAAAAAAATTTCTAATGGAGTATAAGGTATAACCATCCAACAAACCTACAGGTCTTGAAACTGTTGATAGCAATCACAGAGGAAAAACTGTAAATGATTAGATAATCCAATAATTTCAAACTACAGTAGAATTTTGAATTAAACTATAGCTGATCATTCATTAGAAAGACATGGAATAAAAGATATTAAAAGATATTGAAAACAGAGTGAAGGAACACATAGCTTCAAGGTGACAGAATTCAGAATCTCTTCTGTATCATCTATATTATTGTAAATCGAAAAACTTGTAATACAATCGGCTCCCAAAAAACCAAAAGCCCTTTCTCAGTCTTGTGAAATTATATTTATACATGACCACCAAGCATTTTTCCCATTGGTGATTAACTAACTTCCTAAGACTAACGATTACATGAATGATAAATGTTGAACTGTTTACATTTCTATTCTAACTGCTTTATTATTCCAATGATGAAAATCTTCAAAAAAATATTTCATGTCTGCGTTGATGAACCTCCTCATTCTGCTTTAAGACAACGAATACATTTTCCCAGAAACTGCACTAAAACTCTGGGATCTTCTGGAATATCCTTTGCTTCAAATAAGAAAAACTTTCTCTGCAGTTCTAGCAGATGGTCTCCGCTTATCTTTCTCGTGAACTTAATAGTTTGTAGCTTTAAGTTAGGCATTACTATCCATTTGTCAATTTGAGTGACATTGATTACCATTATTTGTGGAATCTCTACCTGAATTTCTTCCAAATCCTCCTTGAATATTAACTGATGCTTGACAATGTTAATTTCTCCTAACAACCCTGGACAGTCGTTTTTTCCAATGTTCAATGAAGTTTTCTCTAAAAGGTCAAAAATTCCTTGACAATTGTCATTAACTTCTTTGGTTATTTTCTTGTTTTCTGCGAGGTTTGCCTCCCACACCTTGAGTATTATATCACCTTTAATCTGCTCTGAAACAGATAACTTTTGAATCTCTCCGGATTCCTCTTTTGTTGAAAGAGCCACTGCTTTTTGAAAGGTTGTTCTGGCTGCTTTCACTTCTCTCTCCTTCAGGAGAATACTCTCCAAAGATTTACTTGCTCCCAGAAAGTAATTCTGAATAAACTCAAGCTTAAATAACACTCCATGTTGCTCTTTTTCTATCTTTGTATGTATTTCCAGTGCCTGGGCTTGGAAGATTTCAAGCTCTACCACTTGATTTTAAATGAAATTAATCTTATCTTGTAATTGTTTATTCATTTCCTCTTGCTGTAGGACCTATACTTGAGTGACCTATATTTTCTGATTTGCTTTCTCTAAGCTTGCTTTCAGTTTTTGAATCTCTTGAATGTCATTTAATCTAGCTTGTTCTAGACCCTTTTTTATCTCCCAACTAATATTTCTTTCAATCTCCTTTAATTGATGCTGTAGCTGAGCTATCATCTGGTCTTTCTGCTACAACATAGTTGTCAAACTACCCATAGAGTATAAATTTGTCGATGCTAAGGCTCCCATTGTGCCTGCTATTTCTGTAGCGAATTCTCCCTCTTTAAGTTTTTGTCCATCTATAATGATCTTGGGCTTTTTAATCATCATATCTCCTCTTGGATGCATCTCCTGTTTCATGATAGCCTTCCTCTTTTAATTGAAAAAATAATCGGAGGAAGGAATCCCATCTCTAGAAATAGGCTCAAGATCACTAACGTATAGAGCTCCCTCTTGGGGGTTTCCATAAGTAGACTGCAATGGAGTCAAAGAAGTAATGGGACTTCCAAGTTCTGTCGATGTTGTTCCTCCTACTTTTTGGGGAAAGTTCTCAGGGATTTCTGAGGGTATTTCCAACTCCTTTTCTTTTCTTTCCTCTGATTTTTCTATCTTAGGAACTTCTGTTTCTTGTGAAGGAATTTCAATCTCATTCATTTTTCCCTTTGTATTTTCTTTATCCTGTACATCTGTTTCAAAGCCTGGGGGAGGCCCTTCCTGCTCTAGAGGAGGGGTCGTGGATTCACCCTGCAAATTTTTTGGCAAACAACTTCGCCTGTGACTTTGGAAGGACATGAAACCAGTCTGTAAGTCGGGTGATAAGGCCCATACCCTGTTCAATACCTCCTCATAAGTTTTAACCTCCTTGAATACATCATCATAAACAGATTTTTCGTGTTCATAAGCTTTCATATTACAGTGCATCAAATGTCTGCTTACTAATTGATAAGGGTCATGCTTTCTGTGCTCAATATCTACCAGTGTTATTTCTTCTAATGCTTCGGCTTCCACTTTAGAATGGCCTAGGTTTAGTAATGAAAATTTCCCGGCATACACAGGGAAGATTGGCCAGGATTTCTTTTGAGCTGCCTTTAGCTCTATTCCAATACCACCTTTCACTATTTGATGTGCTACCTCCCTCAATACCAGTCTGTCCGGGAGGAATTTCGGAAGTGCGTGAGGGGGGAATTGAGCACCCATAAACCCTAATGTAAGAGAAGTTTTCATCAACAAACCAATCATCTATTGCTTTGAGATTTTCTGAGACTGGCTCAGAAATGCGAGGGGGTTCACAGCCATAAAACATTTTATGCATTGGAATTACTATGAAATGACAAATTTCGTAAAACACATTCTTAACATTTTCTTCCCATAGCACAGAGTGATACTCGTGAATGGGTTCGGGGCAGGTTATGTTCCAACTCCAATTCATCAGGGGAAAAGGAGTCACAAAGCAGATTGCGTCCATAATGTACGTTGACATGTAAAAGGCCACTGGCTGACCTTTAGATTTTGCAACTCTGTAATTTGAAACTTCTTGAGCTAGCTTACCAGACAAAATCTTACTCCAGTTAAAAGTGTATCCTTCTGAAGCCTCTTCTAAAAAAGGCACCCATTCTGTAGGAAAATGGCAGGGATTCTTTTTCCCCAAAATTCTACACAGCATAATGGCTACATAGACCATGTACTCGTTCAAAGATGCTATGGCATAAACCCCATGGGTATCGGCCCTAAACTTTGATGGACATCTCCACCATTCTCTGATTAAATTGGGATAAGTTCGGTCTACCTCAGTACACTCATTCCTTTGAAATTCAGCTAAAAACTCAACATTATAAATGTACTTAGGATTTGGTGAGAGTTTATACATTACTTGTATATGTTCTAGCCTGAATGAGCCGACAACGACCCCTTGATCATTTAAAATGCTTCTTGTCGGGATATCAACCTTTTCCAAGGCCCAATTGATCATGTCGTTGTATGCCATAAGCCGAGGGTGCGTTGCGATCTTATGAATCTCTGATTCTGCTATATCCCGAAAGTGATTCTCGGAATCAGTAGGAGAATTCTTGATTTCGTAATTCAGGAATTCAGATATTTGTGTCCAAGATTTAATTGAGTCGATGTGTAAGGTAGCTAGAGAGGTAGTGGGGGGGCCCAGGGGGCCCATAGTTCATGTGGATCCAAATAAGAAGATCCATCCACATAGTGGAAAAGGGTCATAGCAGAATCTGGAATGAATAATACCACTGTAGAATATGTAGACTGAACGCTGGTAACTAGCTCCTGATGTGGGACATTGATGTTCTCTACAGA
>ML805843.1:149169-199672 GCA_009831015.1 Picea engelmannii | reverse complement strand
TCATCAAATAAAATATGAAAGTGGTTGTCATCCCAGAAATGAAAACTATCCATATACCAATCATCACAATCTGCCTCAAAATCATACCAAGCATATATTTCTTGATTATATTCATCCCTGAGGCCCTCCATAAGAAATCTCTCTTTCATGTTATTCAATGAATCTTGAATACTATAAAAACTATCATTGAGGTCGTCTGTGAGGCTGTCTGTGAGGCCATGTACAAATGCATCAAATTTGTCATCCAATGTGTGAAACAATTGGGCTTTGAATGATTCAAGAATTTATTTTAGGTTTTGAGAAGAAATAGCCATTTGAGCATCCTATGAACTCACCCAATAAGTTACGGCAGAAAATCGCAACTTTTTCTGGAAAAACCCTAAAAAACTGTTGAAGTTAAAATGCTCATAACTTCACTTCCCGGACTCCGTTTTGGCTGATTTTTTTTTTGAAATTGGGTGAAATTGTGAGAGGAACTCAGATATGTAATTTATTTGGGCAAATTTGGCTTCCATATGCTACAGAAATAAAAAAAAAAATTCTCGCCGCCGTTCGCGGAAAAAATCCTGAAAATTTGCAGTTTTTAAAACTTCAATATCTTGACTTCCCGGACTCCTTCGGACGATTTTTTTTTTCAAATTGGGTGTTTTTCTGAGAGGAACTCAGATATACAACCCTTTTCTGCAAATTGTGCACAGAAATATACCGAAAACTTTGATAATGTCGCGGCCCTCTTTTTTTTGCTCCGAAAAAAAAAAAAATCTACAAAAAAAATAAATATTTGCCCACAATGTCTGCCCAAGGAAAGTGCTCTGATACCACTTGTTAAGAACCAAATATCTGAATACAAAATGTCACAATAGATCCAAATATATCTGAATACAATCACCACACAAGATATATGAAACCATATAGAAAACCACAACTTTATTATATCAAACCCTTGAGGTAAGGCAACACTGTACAATAGATCCTATTATGGAAGGGATCCTCTCCTGTTCACTTGCCTCTTCGAGGGGGAATCCTCCTATTGAGCTACCACTCCAAATACAATACTTCTCTTCATGTCTCATTACAATGCTTGAACCCCTTTATATAGTGCTACCATCACTTAAGAATATTCTAGAGGACGAATCTTCTAGAAGTAGAACCTTCTAAGAAGTCCTCTTACATTTATTATATCTAATTACCCATTTATTATATCTAACTACCATAGTGGGCCTTATTTAATAATATAGTGTACCTAGTCCACCTTACATTGAATGACCTCCACTATTATCACTATGGGCCCTCTGGGCCCCCCCACTACCTCTCTAGCTACCTTACACGATGGTGTGCGGTGTAGTGTCGGATATGATATTTCCTTCTGGGTTACGCATCTCCTCTGTATCTTCACTCTTCTTCAGTGCTTTCTTTGGTGCCATGTCTTTATGTTAGATGGAAAACCTGTCACAGAAAATGAGTGTATGAGCTCAACTGAATGTGTCTTACGCTTGATAGTATGAAACATAATATGTTGCAAAACACAAACCTTTAAACTCTCTTTTAATTCAAATAACGATGAAGGTACTGACGCAACTGACAAGAATTCAATACATTGAATGCATTGGATATTTACTAAGATACACCTTAGTGTCACATATAATCAGTTATCCTTTATTAAAGTGGCTGCATTTTGGCACTTTTGAATTCAAAATTCGAAAAATTTCATTCAATCAGAAACCGAAACGTGAACAAACCTAAAAAGTTTGATTGTCATTAATCATGTTTCCAAAACAGAATTAATTTAGACTAAACACAGATTAAGAGTCGAGACTTCACGTTTCGGGATTTCAGGGATCGTGTTGACAAGAGGTATGTTATCGTTGAACCCCGTATCCCGAAATTGCGATACGATTAACGTAGTCTTGACTAATTAGTAACTTCAGTTTTTCGAGAAATCGGGGATCAGGATTCCGCGATTGGAAATGCATTAAAACACATGTTCTCAGTAAACCCTGAATCCCGAAAAACTTTTAAAGGTTAGTCTTAACTCCTTTAGGGTTTAATCTTTTCGTGATTTAAAAAATAACTTTACAGAAAGCACATTGGGACTTTTTATAACATTTTTGGTTTTTTTCCTTTTATTATTTAAAGAATAAAGCTTGTCGAGATTTTGGTACCGGCCTTTTGGAAATGATAGTGAGGGTTATGCTTCATGAAAAGCCGAAACCCGAAAAAGGAAGGTTTTAGTTTTGAAGATAAAAAATTTAATATATGTTTCAAGACCACCTCCATCATCCCTTATTCTGAGAAGATATTGGTTCAAATAGCTTGTAGTGTTGCATCTATTGATGGAGATTCATGTTCAAATGTAAATTTTACCTTGAACCTTTGAATCAACTCGTCCCAGTTGGTTGTTTCTCAACACATTTCCATCTCTAGATACCAGTTCTTCATAATTGTATCCAGTGTATGTATATACATGTGCGCCCATTCTGTCTCTGGTATTGAATTCCATAAGGTTCTACACTGCTCAATGTGGCTTGCTGGATCACTCTCCCATGTATAATTCTATGCAATATTTTCTACATTGACACCAAACCTTACTTGCATTAGTCTTCTACACTGCGACCAATATTCCACCCCCTCTCTATGTGTAGCCCACCATCTAGATGGAGTCACTTTTAGGACAACATATCGTACCAACAACCTTTGTTGTTCGGGTTCCTGCAACTCAAATGCCTTTACAAAAAATCTTGTATCAGTCAATCCATAATACCTGGGTGGATCACTTAAATTTGTTCCAATCCAGCACAATGATCAGGTTAAGCATGAAAATCGTCTTGTTGATAATTCATGCATTCTATGCTGCCAATGATACACACCTTCCTTTGAATCAGATGCACACAAACTGAAATTTCTCCAACTTAGCGCACCATCTGCAGTGAGGTTAACATAATCATCTATTCACACAATCATTTTATACAAGTTGTCAATGTTGTTTTCTCTTGTTGGCTCTATGTATCTCTTTCCTTCTGTTGGATCCAATGGTGCAATAACTTCAAGTCTCCGACTTCAAATATCATTTCCCTCCTCTTTAGATTAATAATCGAATGATTATCAAATACCCATTCAAGTACCATTAGTGTTGGATATGGTTGAATATCATCCACGATTTCAATGACCTCAAAGACTGTTGTACTACGCACCCCATGTATGTTCCCAAGTACTCCTGTCAATCGACCAATCAGTACTATATTGTGCTGATTTGCAAGCCTTAACTGAATAGGAGACCATACCAACTTGGGTTTTCCCATCATCTCCCATATCTTCTTTGGTAATACATTCAAATCAGACCCCAAGTCCAAGATAACATTATCCACATGTTGATGGAAAAAAATGACCATGTTCAACATTATAAGGAGATCACCTGGTCAAGGCCCTAATTAGGCCCTTATCCATTTGGGATGGTGATTCCGACTAGGTTTATGGGTCGAGTTACCCTTAGATAAAACTATCATAAGCTAACCATTAATTTAACCTAAGATATCTTGTATGTACAACTTTCTATGTATAAGGTCTTCATCTTGTTATTGTATGATAGTATATTTGTATTATTAACAAACTGAAGGGAAAGGAATCACTTGTATGTTATTACTTTGGAAAAGATGAACCCCTTAAAGTGACTGAAATTAGGGCTCAGGCTAGCCACAATGAGGCTTGCTCCTACGAAAGGAGACTTAAAGAATGGAAAGAGTTTTAATCTAATTGAAAATGTAGATTAATCCTAAAATGCAAGTGAACAAAAAGAAAACCTATCGTAACCATGATACGTATAACCTTACTCCTAATCAAGAGCAAGATAATGAAATGTGAACCAACATTGAATTTAGAATAAAATAAAAATAACATGGTCAGGGAAATAGTTCCAAAACCTACTATTTACTAAACCAATATGCACATACAACTATATGATAAATAGTTATCAGATCTTTGTTGTGCATATATCTAATTCAAATGGAAATGCATTTGAACCAATAGATCATGTCAAAATACTGGAACAGTCGAAATAAAATGACAAGAATAAAATCAAAATGAATATAACACTAAGTTGATAGATAGTTATGCAACTAAATGTATAAAGGTTTTCTCAAATGCAATATTTCAGTTCTATCTCTACCCTTGTCCAATCCTGCAATATAGCTGGCCAAATTTTTTAAAATAAGCATAAATCATTATAATATAACAAAAGTGCTCGAAAAGATAATTCATAGCCATTAAGACATAAAATAAACAAGAACTGAATGGTCTCTTTATTAAATCCCCAAACTAGCAATAGTGCTCCAAATGGTTACAAAAAAAAAAAAGAGTTATCCCTCTGCTGGTTCAACAAATAGTTAATCTCCTACAGGAAAAATGCCCCCTTACAATAGTGCAAAGATCCTTTAATCTTGCAGAAAATCAAATCTAGTTTCAGATCTGGAACCCTCAAAACAAAGATAATATGAGACATTTTATAATCTTTCTCACTTAGGTCGAATCCTCCTTTAGT
The DNA here is from genome assembly GCA_009831015.1 of Picea engelmannii. Taxonomy (NCBI): domain Eukaryota; kingdom Viridiplantae; phylum Streptophyta; class Pinopsida; order Pinales; family Pinaceae; genus Picea; species Picea engelmannii. The sequence continues at coordinate 195,138 of ML805843.1, read as the reverse complement.
TAACAAATATTTGTTGTCATGAATCAACTACAAAATTTAGTAACAGAATCAACCAATTATAGAATTTGAACCCACCCATAAAATGCCTTATATCTCTCAAAATATCCATCATTTTGAAAAACACTCTGGAGGTTAGCTAACTGGGCCTATTTTTGAAATGGGTTTTCAATTAATTTAACAACTTATGCTCGATTTTCCCAGAAATTGATCTACAAAACATCTCCTGAGGATTGGCGCGATCTGGAAAAATACGTGTCAATCCAGACCAAATTTCACCCAAATGATTTGGATTCCGAGAAAATACTTTTAGGATGAGGTAATTGAATATGTTTCGGAAGTGATTTTTCAACCAATTTTCCAAATTTGTCACGGTTGGGGCGGAAACGAATCTGGAGGTTTTCCTCCTGAAAATTGACAACACAAAAATTTTGAAACATTCCACTTGGATCCGATAATATTTCTCCCAAACTGTTCATTGTATGATGAAATGGCCCTCTAGGAAGGTAAATCACCCAAGTTTGGAAATGGGTTTTTATCCGTTCAAAGTGATTCCTCACCGTTTTCTCAGAAAGGAAACTGGAAGATCGTTTCCTGAAACTGATACGAATTTGCCAATAGATGTTTCCCAATCACTACACCTTGAATAATTTTAACTGAATGAACTATTTTTGAGACTATAGTTGAAATTCATATCTGTAATAGACACCTATAAAAAAAAATCAAATTCATAACAAAAATATATTAAAAGATGAACTACAAGATCTCCAAATCTTAATTAACCAAAATTAATAAAATCAAATCTGATTGATATCACACCTTTTAGATAAAGCATAAATGTAAAAATTAACTGGACATTATGTTTTGAAATTGAGGTAATTATGCAAATTTGAGGAAATTAACTCCAAAATAATTAATAATCACTCAATTGTCGATAAATTTTAATCAACCAATTAAAATCACAACATTAACTTAAAATGATATAATTAAGATGTTTATATTTCCAAGAGCAAGAATGGACATGAGGTATATATATAATATAATGAGTCCATTTTACTCAAAATAAAGTTTAAACACCTAAACTTAAAAATCTTGATAATAATTGTGAGTAAGAATAAGACTAGATCATATGTCAATAATTGAATGATATAAAAATATTCCTCATATTCATATTTTAAATTTCATGCTTAAAATCATGAAATTTGAAATCTTAAAAATCATCGAAATCAAAGTAAACACAAGGAATTAGCATTAGGAGCATCCTCAACATTAATCGATTTGTGATGATGTATGAAAGTCTAGTGAAAATAAAACAATCCATTTCATAAGCAAACCAATCAAATAAGACAAATTGAAACAAAACTAAAGGGAAAATTGACATTAAAATAAAAATGGACCCTAAATTTCAATCAACCATAGAAGAAAATAAAGCGGGCGGGGCGGGGGCGAGGGGGATGTTTGCCACAACAATTGGCGACACACGGGGAAGAAGCAATTATCTTTGGTTAAGATAATAAGACTAAATTTACTAAAGGTTGAAAAGAAAGCTTTCAAAAATTTCTCACACACGACACCATTCCCAAAGGTCCCACATAAGCCATAATCAAAGCAAAATAATTTTTTTAAGATGAAAGTACTTGAATGACGAATTCCAAAAAAATGAATCCAAATATAGGGAAAATTTATTAACTTTTAATTACATCTCTACTATTGGATAGTAAGAATAGCTAGGAGGTTATTAGATATTAGTATGAATCTGTTATAAAATTACCTCTTTTCCTAACATTGTTTTGCTTCCAGCAAGCATGTTCAGTACCCCAACGAAGTTGTCTCGGTACCATGCATGTATTTTCCCACTGCCAGTGAGCATCTTTAGTACCCTGACGGGTTTGCATACATTTCCCACACAAATGTGCTTTCAAATCTCTTATATCACCCTTTTAATAAATATATTTGGATAATTTATTTTAGCAATTAGGTGACGAGAGCGGGGTGGTACAAGAGGCTTTTACTTAAAGGAATGGATGCAATACCAGTTAAGTTTGACCCCACTAGTTTCTCTTTATCTACCAAAGTAGAGGATTTTATATGGGGAGGGGATGTGAGGGATTCAAAGTAAAAAATGTTTGCAATTCTTTCCTTATAAAGGTAATCTTATGATACTTGAGTCATAACTTAATGTTCCCCATGGCTAATGATTGGTGTACAAGTAAAAGCGAAATTGATATAGATGACCTTAAGGTAAATGAAATCCTATTAAAAGGATAGTGTAAAAGATTTCCCCATGTAGGACAACCAATGTTGGGTAGGAAATATTTCCCCATATCAAACAAAACAAACCAAAAATAGAAAACTTCAATCATTGCAAACAAAGAAAGAAAATGCAAAAATCTGAAAGAAAGGATAAATAAAAATCTAGTTTTAAAAATAAACTCCAACAAGACAACTTATGAAAGTATCTCTCAACAAAAGAATGAATGTGAGGAAAGCATGTTTATATGACTAAAGTTGAGATCTTAATAGGTTAAATCTTGCAAAGTTGAAGATAATTAGGCTTTTTATACAAACCAAAAATTCAAAATCTAGGCAACAATGATGATTAAAAAATAAAGTTAAATCATATTTCCCTCGCCATACAAATGAATTGTTTCAAAATTAAGCCTCCATGGAAAAATATTAGCAATGAGGTAATAAAGATATTAAATAAAAATAAAATATAGGTTTAGAGACTCCCTGATTTATCTTATTTGCAATTTGATCAACATCATCAGTGTTTGCCTAACTCAAAAGAAGGTAGAACAAGGAGAGTGAATTCCAAGCAAGTAGGGATGATAAACTTCCTGAAAATTCTTGAAGGCCTGCAAGAACAAATCTTACATCAACAAAAACTAAAACAAGATTGAAATTATAAACACAAAGAAAAAAGTCAAGGATGAACATAAGCGTATGAGACTTACCATGAAGAAGTAACTTCTTCCTATGATAAAAATAAAAGCATGAAGAAGCTTCATATTTAATGAAGCTCATGTATGCTTAAGATAATTGATTTATTGAATTTGAACTAAGTAAAGTAACCTAAGATAAATAAACCTACTCCTACTCTAACTTTATGAGAGAAATATGACTATGTATAGTCAAATTTCCAGTGGAGCCATTCAAGTTCTTTAATACATGTACATATGCACACATCAAACATTAGTAACAATGGTGAAAATAATACTAAATTAACAAAAGAAAATTTAAACACTTTATATACATCTAACACTAATGAATTCATATAATTTTTTTTATTTATCATCTCTCGAAAAATTGCCTCCAACCAAATTTCTACTGGATCATAAAAGAAAGGATGAATATCCATTAAAGATTGGAGGGGATCTAAAGAAAGAGTGGACAAGAAAATATTAGTATTATGTACAATAATGTTACAAGATGGATGATATTTATTTACAAGAATTTCTTTTGCACAAGTAGTAGTTGAAATAATGTAATCAAAATTAACACTAGCATCTACTTGTGTAACAAGTCCAAGATCATGATAGGAAATATGAACTTGAGTGATGTCATCATAATCATAGATAGGCATGGAGTTTATTTCCTGAAATTTGAAATCATTATGAGGAGAATCAAGATGATGTTCGATTGTAGTATGATCAATAAAAGGATACCCTACATCTTGCAATATAGATTGAGAATTGAAAACACAAGGGCATGACATAACCATCACCCAGGGGTGAAGTGCCTCAATATTTTCAATCTCCAAATCACAATCACTACCTTGACTATTTTCCTTTGAATCAAAACCATAAGCATAGGATGATGAACAGTATGAGAATTATCGAAAAATGATCAATTAATGATTCCTTAATCTTATAATAATGCATGAAAGATGTATAATCTTTTTGACTTATGACAATCCCTCTATTTTGTAAAAAATTATCTATGTGAAGAGGACTATTCACCTATTATCAAACAATTTTCTATGAACAAAATGGTCAGGGTATAGTGAAAATGACTGTTGGAACAGATAAACTAAATGTCTCTTTGTTCTCAGAGTGATCATTATCGTTAGGGACTTGTACTTGAGTTTCTAATACCATTTATCCATTATTTTCCTCAGTAGAAATATCACTTTCAGATAAGGGATTAATTTGATTGGATAAAGATTTCCCTTCTTGAATATGATTATCTAGATATTGTGAAATATGGGGTTGAGAAGTACTAATAATGATATTATAAATAATAGTTAAATTACTCCTAATGAAACAACTGTCATCATTATGGAAAACAACAATTGTATTGGGAATTGAAACTTTTTCAAGATGAGTTATAATTTCACCAAATGAATTTATGTTTTCCTGAAATAGTTCCTCAGTAATTTCTAAATTGACTGTTACAATAGGATCAACCATATCATAGGAAATAATTGGTTCATCAACAATAGAAAATACACTAAGAAAATTTATACCTTCTGGTTCATTATGATTAGTACAAGAAAGTGAAAGAATATGTCTAAACCAACCTATTAATTCAAACTGTGAAGGAAAATCAACAGATTGAAATTGAAAGCAAATTAATTTGAATCTAAGAAGAAAATCTTCATCAGACTCACCTTCAATTCTGCGCAAATTCTCAAGTTCTTGGAAAACCTGATCACAGTCATAATCTTGAAAATTTTGAATGAACATCTGACCAAATGTGTCCCAACTATCTATAAATGAAACTGGCAATGATCTACACCAGTCTTTGGCTTGGTCGGTAAAGGTGAGAGTGAAAATCTTGCACATAACACCATCATCAATATCAAAATTTTTACAAATCAAAATAAATTGATGAACATGATGAAATACAAAAGAATTAGACTCACCATTAAACTTTGTTTTTGACAAGTATCTAACTAACTTCATTGGAGTGCTTGATGCACAACCAGATATACAACTCGAAATGGGAAGTTTAGAGGAAGCCATTAAAAAGAAATTAAAGAATAAAAAAAAACAGCTCAAACAAGACTCAAATTATTATGCACACTCGCCGGTGGCCCTCCTTCTAGCGCCAAAAATGTTGATGGACATAAATGACCATGTTCAACATTATAAGGAGATTACCCGGTCAGGGCCTCAATTAGGCCCTTATCCGTTTGGGAGGATGATTCCGACTAGGTTTATGGGTCCAATTACCCTTAGCTAAAACTATCCTAAGCTAACTACTAATTTAACCTAAGCTATCTTGTATGTACAACTATCTATGTATACAATCTTCTACTTGTTATTGTATGATACTAAATTAGTATTATTAACAAACTAAAGGGAAAGGAATCACATGTATGTTATTACTTTGGAAAAGATGATCCCCTTAAAGTGACTGAAATTAGGGCTCAGTCTATCCACAATGAGGCTTGCTCCTACGAAAGGAGACTTAAAGAATGAAAAGAGTTTTAATCTAATTGCAAATGCAGATTAATCCTAAAATGCAAGTGAACCAAAAAAAAACCTATCTTAACAAGGATAATTATAGCCTTACTCCTAATCAAGAGAAAGATAATGAAATGTGAACCAACATTGAATTTATAATAAAATGAAAACAACATGGCCAAGGAAATAGTTCCAAAACCTGCTATTTATTAAACCAATATGCACATGCAATTATCTGATAAATAGTTATCATATCTTTGTTGTGCATATATCTAATTCAAATGGAAATGCATTTGAACCAATAGATCATGTCAAAATACTAGAACAGTGCAAATAAAATGACAAGAATAAAATCAAAACAAATATAACACTAAGCTCATAGATAGATATGAAACTAAATGTATAAATGTTTGCTCAAATGCAATAATTCAGTTCTATCTCTACCTCTTTCCAATCCTGCAAGATAACTTGTCAGAAATTTTAAAATAAGTATAAGTCATTCTAATCTAACAACAATGTTCGAAAAGATAATTCATACACATTAAGACAAAAAATAAACAAGAACTGAATGGTCTCTTTATTGAATCCCCAAACTAGCAACAATGATCCAAATGGTTACAAAAAAAAAAAGAGTTATCCCTCTGTTGGTTCAACATATAGTTAATTTCCTACAGGAAGAAACCCCCCTTACAACGGTGAAAAGAGCCTTTACTCCTACAGAAAATACCCTCTAGTTTCATATATGGAACCCTCAAAACAAGGATAACATGAGACCTTTTATAATCTTCCTCAGTTAGGTCGAATCCTCCTTTAGTCAGCAAAAATTTGTTGTCATGAATCAACTAAAACTTTTCGTAACAAAATCAGCCAATTACAAAATTCAAACCCACCCATAAAATGTCTCATATATCTCAAAATATCCATCATTTTGCAGAACACTTCGGAGGTTAGCTAAATGGGCCTATTTTCGAAATGGGTTTTCAACCAATTTACCAAATTCTGCTTGGTTTTTACAGAAATTGATCTGAAAAAACATCTCCTGAGGATTGGCGCGATCTCAAAAAATACGTGTCACTCCAGACCAAATTTCTCCCAAATGATTTGGATTCAAAGAAAATACTTTTAAGATAAGGTAATTGAATCTGTTTTGGAAGTGGGTTTCAACCAATTTTCCAAATTCGTCATGGTTGGGGCATAAATGAATCTGGAAGTTTGCCTCCTAAAAATTGACATCACAAAAATTATGAAATATTCCACTTGGATCCGATAATATTTCTCCCAAACGGTTCATTGTATGAGGAAATAGATCACAAGGAAGGTAAATCACCCAAGTTTGGAAATGGGTTTTTTGTTGTTCAAAGCGATTCCTCACTGTTTGCTCAGAAAGGAAGTTACAAGACCGTTTCCTGAAACTGATACGAATTTGCCAATAGATGTTGCCCGATCATTACACCTTGAATAATTTTAACTGAATGAACTATTTTGGAGACTATAGTTGAAATTCATATCTGTAATAGACACCTATAAAAAAAATCAAATTCATAACAAAAATATATTAAAAGATGAACTACAAGATCTCCAAATCTTAATTAACCAAAATTAATAAAATCAAATCTAATTGATATCACACCTTCTAGATAAAGCATAAATGTATAACTTAACTGGACATTGTATTTTGAAATTGAGGATATTATGCAAATTTGAGTAAATTAACTCCAAAATAATTAATAAACACTCAATTGTCGATAAATTTTAATCAATCAATTAAAATCACAACATTAACTTAAATTGATATAATTAAGATGTTTATATTTCCAAGAACAAGAATGGACATGAGGTATATATATATATATATATATATAATGAGTCCATTTTACTCAAAATAAAGTTTAAACACCTAAACTTAAAAATCTTGATAATAATTGTGAATAAGAACAAGACTAGATCATATGTTAATAATTGAATGATATAAAAATATTCCTCATAATCATATTTTAAATTTCATGCTTAAAATCATGAAATTTGAAATATTAAAAATCATCAAAATTAAAGTAAACACAAGGAATTAACATTAGGAGCATCCTCAACATTAATCGATTTTTTATGATGTCTGAATGTCCAGTGAAAACAAAACAATTCATTTCATAAGAAAACCAATCAAATAATACAAATTCAAACAAAACTAAAGGGAAAATTGACATTAAAATAAAAAGGGACCCTAATTTTCAATCAACCATAGAANTGTTGTTTTCCACAACACCACATCATATTCACCAATCTACGCACTTAATATGAATTCCACATTGGTCCTCTTTCTATGCAGTACCTGATTCACCACCCTCTGTGTGATGGGAATTTCCCTTCCTTGTGTGCAGTGATCAATAATATCATATAGTGCATTCATCGCAATTTCATCTAACATTATCTCTATACAAATTCTTAGAAATTATCTTAGAGTGCTTACCTTCCTAGTTGGTTTCTCTATCCCAATGCAATCATTAACATGCGACACATATGATGTTCATGCTCCCCAGTCCTGTCCAAGTACCTCTTTTCTATCCCTCTGATATGTCTCCCTTTCCCGCTGAGGATCGAATGTTGGCATAGGCCCTGTGGACTTCCTTACCAATTTCTCATCATACTTTCCTCCATTCATCACATCAACCCTTGTTCTATCTCCTCCGTGCATAAAAATTGCTATTCTTGACCCTTCATTACATTTCTATGCTGATATTTTCTATACATTTTGATTTTGATTCTGGTTTTGATTCCCTCTTGCCTGCCATTTCGCAACTAGTTGAGGACAATATTCTGTCGCATGGTCCACTGCTCTACAATATGTGCACGGTGTACACATATTCAGGAAATCATGAGCTAAGTGTCTCGGTTGATTACAGTTGTAACATATTATCAATCCTCTTCCTCCTTTGCCAAAATTTTCTCTGCCTCGACCTCTACCAAAATTTCCTCTGTTTCCTGGATTAAAGCCTCTATGATTATTATATTGTGGACCACCTCCTTCTATCGCAACATTCTCCTCTTGAATCTTGTACATATCCAAAGTGCACTCCCTCATCAAATCGAACGCGCAATGATCCTTCTCTTCATGTCCTACGAACTTACAAAAATTGCAAAATAAGTTCCTTGGTGTACTCGTATACTTTTGCAGTAATGGACACTCAGTGGGATGGTGCCCCCATTTCTTACATATTTCATAGTATCCCCCTCTTGGTAATGGATTGGGTGCTCTATTTTCCAAATATTGCACAAATATTGGGCATTTGTCCTTGTGATGGCCTTCATTCCCACACTTGGTACACCAGACTTGTTCACGTTTCTCCTTCCCTTTTGTAAGTTATACAAGTTGAATTGTGAATGCAGCCAACTGCGGTTGAACTTGAGCCATCCCTCCATTATGTTGATTTTTTGGTATTTGTGGAAGGTATTAACCTCCATGGATAAAACTTTGACTAGAATAGAATATTCTGGAAGCAAGAGAAAACCTAAACAAATGTTTGAAAATCCTGGTAGACAAGTCGGCTCAGCAGAATAAGTAATATTGAAGTATTATATGTAGAAAAGGATAGGTCGGCCCTGCTTGAAGAGACACCTTTTCACCTGGACAGATTAGTATAAATAGAATCCACTTGAGCTCATTTGGTAACACACTCACACTCAAGAAAGTGGTGCGCAATTCTAGAGGAAGAGTGCAGCTGCAATGACTGTAGCTGGGTATTGGTATTGGTCTATTATTTGGGACTTTCTGATTGGTGTGCTACCTTTGGAGAAAGGTGCACTCTCTCTCTCTCTTGGTTATCCTTTGGGTCTAGTGCTACTTCCAGAATAAAGGTTAAGGTGCTCGGGGGTGGATGCATGCCTATGGTTGGGTGACAATATTGTGATATTGTATATGGTTAAACGAGCACAACATTCTAACAGGTTATGGGCCCATACCACCTTCATAACACTCTAACCACTGGAAGGTATATCTGCAGTTCTCTATCAAGCTCATTGTAGTACAATTGCAGTTGCAGTTTTGGTTCCTTCGTGACATTTCCTTCATGCCAGTTGCAACACCAGTTGCAGTTCTAGTTACAATGCTAGTTGCAACACCAGTTGCAGTGCCAATTGCAACACCAGTTGCAATGTCAGTTGCAACACCAGTTGTAGTGTCGGTTGCAGTGAAAGTTTCTGTGAAGTATTGGGACTAATTTTTGGTTATCCTAGTGCACCTTAACCCAACAAATATCCTGGTGCCCTCAACCATAAAAAATGTTAGTTGAATTTTTGGATCAAAGTCAACATTTGACTGGTCAAAGTCAAAAGATTGGTCAAGGTCAAAGTCAAAGAAAATCATGACTTCCTCCATAAAATCAGAGTGGCTCAATAGAAGCATGGTCTCTTGTTAGAGCATGGAAGATAAGGATTGACATAATCCTTGCAAAGAACAAAGGGAAAAATTATGGAACCACTGACTGAAGAACAAGCGTCAAAGGATGAAGAGTTTAATTTTTGGAGCTTCCAAAAACATGAATGTGGAGTAGGAGAAACAATAAAAAGAAACTATTGTAGATGTGAATCTATAGAAAGAGAAGGGATCTTTGTCCAAGAAGCAATCGTAGAGCCATAAAGATCTCAAATTTAATACATTCAAAGGAACAACACACTCTCCAGGTTGGAAAGAATACTTGTCTCAGAAGAAAAACAACTCAAGCAAAACAATAGCCAGACTCCAGGTTTGCATATCAGGTTTGATATTTTTATTGTTGCTTAAGTATTGCAATCCTTTAGATTTTATTAATGCTAGGAACAAATGAATACTTAGTAGCATGTACTATTAATATAAATGCTTATTGTACTTAATTGTAATATGAACTAACATCTCCTCTAGGAGATATTTCTTGTTCTTGTTCTCAGGTAGGACACCTTGGTAATTCTATAATGAATTACCATGAAATTGATATGTTATTATATAAAATATTATTATATTGGAAATACTTTTTCTCTTTTTGTTTCTATTTCGGGAAGGTTTTCCTATGTATTCCAGGAAGGTTACCACAGAAAATCAAGACTTGAAAGTACTCAGAGGGATTCAAACCTTAGAGGGAGTCAGTGATAAGTAAGAAGTAAGGTTTTGTGACACTTTGCAGGATGCATAGGGACATGCAACAGATGGAAGCGTGGTTCAAGGATTCTCTCAGTTAAAGGGAGTTGATGGCATAATTCAAAGAGAATGATCTTGTAGGCCTTTGTGCCGAGTTGTAGGACTTCATGCCTAGTTGTAGGCCTTCATGCCTAGTTGTAGGCCTTTGTGCTGAGTTGTACGCCTTTTTTATGAGTTGTATGCCTTTGTATCGAGTTGTAGGATTTGTTCCTAGTTGTAGGACTTTGTGTCGAGTTATAGGATTTGTGTCGAGTTGTAGGCCTTGTGCTGAGTTGTGGGCTTCATGCCGAGTTGTAGGATTCATGCCGAGTTGTAGGCTTCATGCCAAGTTGTAGGATTCATGCCGAGTTGTAGGCCTTGCGTCAAGTTTTATGATTCATGCCAAGTTGTAGTCCTTGTCCCAAATTGTAGGCTTTATGCTAAGATGTAGGCTACTCCAGTGAGATGGTCTAGTATGCCGAGTTGTTTCTACACTAGTGAGACAGTCTGGTACGCTAGTGGCATAGTCGAGAACCTGTATGGCTGTGATAGTGTTGCTCGTAATATGATTTGGGTGATCATGATATAGCCTGTGTAGCTCAGGTGATGCTACCGGTCTGCAAGACCATGTAGGTATTTCCCACGCTATGTGAGATGGATGGATAATGATGATAGTAATGATGATACTCACGACATGGGTGTAGCCATGGGTGAGCATGTCATGTAAGTGTATCCCATGACAATGATGGTAAGACACTATGAGGTGTATCTCTAGTGTTCTCTAGTGGGTTGTGGCCCCTAGATGAGATTGACAGGTCCACATGGGTGTAGCCATGTGTGACGTAATGGTGCTACCATAGCATGTTCTATGTAACCATGATGAGAGGATCATGGCATCGCGAGAAAGGATATGAAGACTAGAATGGAACATCATGGTTAAATACCTCCCTAGCTAAGAGGGAGTGTTGATGTTTTGGTATCTCCGGGAGGTATTAAACTCCATGGATAAACCTTTGAATAGAATAGAATATTCTAGAAGAAAGACAAAACCTAAACAAATGTGTGAAAACCCTGGAAGACAAGTCAACTCAGCAGAATAAGTAATATTGAAGTATTATATGCAGAAAAGGACATGTCGTCCCTTCTTGAAGAGACACCTGTTCACCTGGCCAAATTAGTATAAATATAAGGCACTTGAGCTCATTTGGTAACACACTCACACTCAAGAAAGTGGTGTGCAAGTCTAGAGGAAGAGTGCAGCTACAACAACTTCAACTAGGTACTGGTATTGGTTTGTTGTTTGGGACTTTCTGCTTGGTGTGCTACCTTTGGATAAAGGTGAACTCTCTCTCTCTCTCTCTCTCTCTCTTGGTTATCCTTTGGGTCTAGTGTTGCTTCTAGAATCATTCTATTTATCAAAGGTTACGTTGATCAGGAGTGCCTGCATGCCTATGGTTGGGTGAAAATATTGTGATATTGTCTATGGTTAAATGAGCACAAAATTATAACACACTGTCTCCTACAAGGGATTATTCCAATTTCATTGCAATTTTTAGAGCCTTAGGTTGCGACACAACCTTCTGTTGAATCAAGGGCCTGCATATGTGTGGTAGGAATCCGAAAATAAACCATTCTTGATGTTGTTGATCTGGGATCTAGAATGTCAGTCTACCCATCAGATCCTTAAAATGTTGGTCATAATCCCAGACTGATTCAGTCTGCACCTATTTAATTTCCTTCAGTTATGTCATGACGGAACACTTATGATCTGAAGCTTCCTTATGGGCATTTTTTCCTGTAAAGCACATAACTATGCATGGCTCACATCTGACATAATGAGGTCTACACAACCTAACAGAGCGGGCGTTGACTGAAGGCTTTGAAGGCAGTGATCTTATCACATTCCTGGTGGTTGTATCATTTTAGTATATATAGGAAGTTTTGATATTTTGTTAAGGTCGAATGGTTGAGCTAGGCTCCCTGCTATTGTAATATTTTGATTGAGAACAACTGGTTCTTTGGTTATGTATTTGTTTTTTAGACATCTTGGTTAATCTAAGTCAACTTTCTTACTCCATCTTATTTGCCTCTGATACTGAGAGAGTTCATGTTTGATTGATTCACATGGATTGTTGTAACTGTATTATGATAAATGTTTGATTATAGTACTGTTATGATTTATTTCAGCTTCCTTGAAATTTGAATCCAAGAGGATCTTGTGTTTAATTTTTTCCTCATTAGGCTACTGGAAAATATGATGTTCATAGTGAACCTCTACACCTTTCTCACTAAATCTTCCTCCTACTCACCCTTACTCCAACTTACTGACTGAAGTTGATTCAAGACTTCAATGGTTGGTGCATGCTAGTCTAGATTTATGAGTTAGAATGCTATTATTATTGAGTTTTCTCCATTTGACCACTCAAAACTCAATTACCTGTGACATATAAACTAATGGGTACTGGGCTTACCTTCAATGCAATATGAAGGTGACTTCTAGTAATAACATTTCTGGCACTGTTTCCAGGGAAGGAATTGAAGACTTTTCCTTGGGATAGAACGACAAAGAAGCTCTGATTCTGAAGTTGCATCAGATATCAGTACCATTGAAGATTGCAACTTGCACCTGACAACTCCACTATTTCAGTTCTGGCTCCTAAAGGCAGACACAAGAGGTCCACTTCACTGCTGCCTCTAGAAACATCTGAAGCTAACCTGGAGGAAATTATCAGAAAGAAGACCACTCAAAAAGGTGCCTCCATTGTTGTACCAAGTTTTTCTGATAATTTGCATAATCCCTCTTTACAAACTCCAGTATTTGTTTCTGATTATCCTATTATACAAACTGCAGGAGTTTCAAGAAATTTAAGTTTTGGGAGCTTTCTTGCCGATTTCTCCCCTCCTATTCTTGGTTTGGAAGGAGAGAGCTTTGACACCCCTTTCTCCCTTGAAGTTGTGAAGTGGAAGGAGAAAGCTTTGACCTTAGAAGACTTTCCTACTCCTCCTCATATTAGAGTTTTTGCAGTTGCAGAAGGGGAGACTTTTGTTCCCTCAAGCCCCTTGTCTTCACCTCCCAGGAACACTGTCCCAGTTTCACATAGCCCAACTCCATCCCCTCTGGCTTCTCCTTCAGTTCACATAGAAATGGCAGGAGCTAATCCCCCCAGAACTAGAATGGAATCTATAGTAGCTGCTAGGTATGCCCCTCTTGTCCTGCCTAAGCCTATGAATGCTCTGCCAGCAGATGGCTACCTTAAGCAGTTTCCCAAGTTCATAGGTGAGGGAGAAATAATTGTAGAAGAACATCTTGAATCCTTTTATAGTTATACAAACAACCATGCCATTGAGAATGAAGATGTATGGATGAGGATTTTTGTTCATAGCCTTGATGGCAAGGCTAGGAAGTGGTTTAGGGATTTTCCCCCTAGATCTATCATCGGGATTGAGGCTTTAGATGATGCTTTTCTGAGGCAGTGGGGGGACAAAAAGGACTTTTTGTATTATATCACAAAATTTGGATCCCTAAAGAGGAAATAAGGAGAGTCTGTCTCTGATTTCTCTCAAAGATTCAACAAAATGTACAATAAGATCCCTCCTGAGATAAAGCCTACAAAGACCTCTGCCAAAATCACCTATGCCAGTGCTTTTGACCCTGATTTTTTCCTTTTACTGAGAGAAAGGAGATTTGCCTCCTTAGCTCATATGCAAGGTGCAGCCGTGGAGGTAGAATCTAAAATAGTGGCATCTGATCAACTTAGAGGGAAATCTGATAAGGACGGGAGCAAGAGTAGAAATAAATCCTGAAACTCTGATTCCTCTATTGTCCACCCCCAAGTTGATGAACTTACCAGATTAGTAAAATCTCTTTCTGCTGAGATGGAAAAGTTAAAGTTTGAGGGAAAACAGACCTATATAAATATACAAAATGTTGATAACAGAGGTGGTTTCAGAAGACCTAATAATGCTCCTCAGAATCTTACAAGAGATCCTAGAAACAAAGAAAGGGATGACCAAAAGATCCAAACTCCCTTACAAAACAACCTTTTGGTTGACGAGGAAGGAGAAGATGAAGAAGATGATCATGAGATCCATTGCTTGGGTGACACCCCTCCATCCCCTCACTTAACCCAATCTACATATGGGAAGTCCTTAATGGATAATCAAATAAATGAATTAAGTAAGGGAGAGAAGGAAAAAGAGAATCTAGTATATATGATCTAAGATCTAAAAAGAAAGGGGAAAAGACTAATGCTTCTGATCAGCCCACAAAAACAAAAAAATCTGTCAAGGCTGTGACAGTTGGCAGCAAAGAGAATTTTTCTCAAAGCCTCCCAGTTTTGGTTGAGGATCCTATCCCAGAAGTCAAGGAGATCCTGAAATCTCCACCTTCCTTCAGTTATGAAAATGAGATCCAAAAAATCAAAATCCCTGTGCCATTTCCAGAACTGATAAAAAATGAAGAAGTTAAAAAATGTCTTTCCAAAATGTTGTTGTCTGAATCCTACTCAAATACCACTGACTCAGTTAATATTCAAGATGAAAAGACAACAATCATATTAGGTACTTTGATAGAAGATAGATATGATTCATCCCCTCCCTTCTATACATCACTAAACATACATGATAAGGTGTTGCATAATTGTTTGATGGACTCAGGGGCATCTCACAATCTCATGCCCAAAGCAGTCATGGATGAACTTGGATTAGAAATCAAAAAATCCTACCATGTCTTATATTCTTTTGACTCTAGGAAAGTGAAGTGTCTTGGGGTCATCAAAGATCTATTTGTGACCTTGTTTCAGTTTCCCATGAAAAGTATGGTCATGGAAATTGTAGTGGTTGATGTTCCTCCCAAGTTTGGTATGTTATTGTCAAGATATTGGATAACAAAACTTGGGGGAACTTTGCAGATGGACCTCACATATGCCACCATTCCTATGTTTGGGGGTGAGCATAGAAGCCCTTACAGGGAAGCTCAGTTGGCCTACATCATTAGTGATGAAACAGAACCCACCAACCATCCTATTTTTGCTATTGACATTGATTTGGGATCCAACCTATTGCAGCTCACTAATACTCCTGAACCTCCTCTTGAAATCAAAAAACAATCCATTACTCTTTGTGAAATACCCCCTACAACTACATTTGTTTGGAATATGTTCTTTGATGGAACCTCTTCTAAGGAAGGTGTTGGTGCTGGAGTGGTCTTTGTTTCACCTTGTCAAGAGACTATACCTTTGTCCTTCAAGCTATAATTTGAAGCTACAAATAATGTGGAAGAGTATGAAGCTCTTGTTTTGGGTTTAAGGGATGCAATAGACATGAGGATTGAAGAGCTATCATTATTTGGGGATGAAGAACTAATTGTTCATCAGATCAAAAATATTTATCAAGTCAAGCACCCTAGGCTTAAGACTTACAGAAATGAAGTATGAGAGCTAGTTGATAGTTTCTTCCTAGCTTTCAACATTTCATTTATTCCAAGATAGGAGAATACCATGGCTGATTCTTTGGTTGTTTCAACAAGCCATTTCAGAGTCCCATTTCCACCTAAACTCAAGTATGATGTAGGGGTGAAATATAGACCCTCTGTACCTGAAAATATCAAGCATTGGAAGGTGTTTGAGGATGATAATGAAATAAAAAAGTTTCTTGAATCTGTTGATGAGTTCTCTTCATTACATATTGATCAGGATCATGGTTCTGAAAGTAGCCCTCGTGATGATGTATTTTTAAATAAAATTGTTAATCACCATATTGTTCAGCTGCCTAGCAACCACATTCCGAAGGGACTAGTTCCTTTGGAAAGATTGTTTGATGGGAATGATGTGGCAATAAAGTTTAGAGGTTTAGCTGATGATGCTGAAGTAGATGAGTACAATATTGGTACAGAGAAGGATCCCAAATTTGTCAAGTTGTCAAGCAACTTGTCAAGAGAGCAAAGGGCCGAATATATTGAGTTGTTAAAGGAGTTTGCTGATGTTTTTTCCTGGACATATGAAGATCTCAGGACATATGACACAAGTATCATTGAGCACGAGATCCCATTGAAGGAAGAGTCCAAGCCATTTAGGCAGAAGTTGAGACAAATAAATCCTATGTTGTTTCCCATTATGGAGAAGGAGGTTAAAAATATTTTGGATGCCCAGATTATCATTCCTTTGAGGTATTCTGAATGGGCGGCCAACTTGGTCCTAGTAAGAAAGAAGAATGGAGAAATCAGACTTTCTGTAGATTTCCAAAATCTGAACAAAAGCTCTAAAAAAGATAATTACCCCTTGCCTAAGATGGAACACATATTACAAAGGGTGACAGTGGCATCCAGGATGTCTATGATTGATGGATTTTCTGGCTACAATCAAGTCTCTGTCTTACCTGAAGATAGAGAGAAGACAACCTTCACCACTCCTTGGGGTACATTCATGTACGCTAAGATGCCCTTTGGATTGATGAACGCAGGAGAAACCTTTTAGCGAGCCATGGATATAGATTTTATTGGAGAAAAGGACAAGTTTGTGGTCATTTATTCAGATGACATAACAATGTTCTCACAATCTGATAAAGAACATTATGATCATCTGAAAAGAGTCTTCTTGAAATGCAGAAAATTTGGTCTCTCTTAAAATCCCAAGAAGTCATTATTTTCCATGAAAGAGGGGAAACTGTTGGGGCACATTGTGTCAGCTGACGGGCTAAAGATTGATCCAAGCAGGGTAGAAGCTATCCAAGATTTGTCACTCCCTAGATCCAAGAAAGAAGTTCAGTCTTTTTTGGGGAAAATTAATTTTCTTAGAAGGTTTGTTTCAAATTTTGTTGAGTTGGTAAAGTTTATCACAGCCATGTTGAGGAAAGGAAATGAAATCAAATGGACCGCTGAATCTCGTAACTTTTTTGACCAAATAAAGAAGGCCTTGACTGAAGCACCTATGTTCATCAGTCCTGACTAGTCCAAGGAGTTTTTGATTTTCTCTTTTGCTTCATTTAACATAGTAGCAACTGTTTTATTGTAGAAAAATGCCAAGGGGTTAGAGCAACCCATTTCCTTTTTCAGTAGGGCACTGAGAGATGTTGAAATAAAGTATGACGTCATGGAAAAACATGCATATGCTTTGGTTAAATCTCTCAAAGCTTTCAAAGTTTATGTGCTACATTCAAAAGTCATTGCATATGTCCCTTCAACTTCTGTTAAGGAGATCCTCATTCATCCTGACATAGACAGAAGAAGAAGCAAGTGGATTGCCAAGATCCTTGAATTTAATCTTGAAATAAATCCCACCAAATTGGTTAAAGGCCAAGGTTTAGCTAGATTGATGGCTGTATCTAATTACAAAGCCTTGGGGGTCAATTTCATCAACAATTATTCAGAGAATCAGCAAGTTGAGTTGTCTGATGAAGATCCTCAAGTCACACCCCCATTGGCAGGATTCACTTGGTACAAGGACATTATATTTTTCCGACAGAAGTTGTAGCCTCTTGATGGCATGAAAAAGAGCAAGGTAAGAGATTGAAAGCTCAAATCAATTAAATATTGTCTAATTGATCAAGTCTTATATTGGAAATACCATTTAGGAGTGATATTGAGGTGTATAGACCCACATGAAGCCCGGAAGATCATGTATGATTTCCATGACAGTTTATGTGGGGGGCATCACTTCTGGAGAACCACAACCTACAATATTCTCAGGGATGGATATTTTTGGCCTAGCCTCTTCACTGACGTTTGTTCTAAAATCAGGGCTTGCGTTAAGTTTCAGAAGTTCTCTGGAAAGCTGCAGCTCAAGTCTTTTCCATTGAAGCCTGTGGTAGCTTCAGGACCTTTTCAACAATAGGGCCTAGATTTTATTGGGGAAATCCACCCTACTTCAAGTGGTCATCATAGATGGATCTTGATTGCCACATACTACTTTACTAAGTGGATAGAAGCTATCCCCACAATAAATTATTCCCACAAAGTAATCATTGGTTTTCTTGAGGATATTGTGGCAAGATTTGGTTGTCCAAATAGAATTGTCACTGATAATGCTTCATATTTTAAGGCTGAACCATTGATTAAGTTTTGTGAACAGTTTGGAATCACATTGCTTCACTCTACTCCTTACTACCCCCAAAGTAATGGACTGGCAGAGTCCTCTAACAAGAGCCTTATTAAGATCATCAAAAGACTATTAGAGGACAACAAGAAGGCATGGGATTCAAAGATTAAATTTGATTTATGGGTTGACATAGTGACAACAAAGAGATCTCTTGGTGTCTCTCATTTCCAACTTGTGTATGGAGTTGAGGCCATATTTCCTTCTCAACTTGCCTTGCATGTGGCAAAATTCTTCCAAGATTACCAGGGAGAACCAAATGATATGATTAGAAGAATGCAACAGCTGGTAGAAGTGCAACAGACTAGGGAGCAACTACTGGACAAAGCACATGACCATCAACAAAAGATCAAGTAAGCTTTTGACAAAAAGGTCAACAAAGAGGATTTCCAATTGGGAGATCTAGTACTTAAATGGGATGCACCTAGGAAAGATAAAGGAAAGCATGGCAAATTTGAGGCCTTATGGATCAACCCCTTCAAAATTTATGAAGTTTTTTCAAATAACACTTACAAGTTGCAGGATTTGGAGGATGTTGAAGTTTTTGGTAGCCTCTGAAAAAGGTTTTTAGTTAAGCCATGAGTGACTTTCCATGTCATTGTAAATATCATTTTTGTTTTGTTTTGTTTTTTATAAGTGACTCCACAACCCAATACTAAGGCACTGAAACTGCAAAAGGAGTTCTTAGAGCCTCACAAGGAGGTATTTATCCCCCATGGAGCCTATATGTTAACACAAGGATCTGTAGATTGTTTCTTAAGAATCGCACAGAAAATGAGGTTTACCCTCAAGAGCTTTATGGTGTAAATCATGTGACATTCTACCCATGATTTCCACAGGCAAAACGAAAATATTGGAGGCCTAAGCAGCTCAAGCACCCTCTCTCCACCTATCAAATCTCCCTTCTCGATACCTCCTCTCACCTCCCGACACCTATCCCACTCACATTCCACTCTCCCTTACACTTCACCTCCTCCCCGCCTATCACACCTCCCTAGTTCCTCTGCCACCTCTGCCTTTCCCTTTCCACCGCAACCTCATCCCAGCCTCCGCTCCCCCAATCACTTCCTTCCACATGGTTGTCACTCACTTGTTGGGCCATGCGAGTTTTCGCCAAGCACCTTGCTCCACATCACCCCTGCGCATACGTTATCAAACTTCCACTTGCAAAGCTCGAATTGGTCACAGACAAAGACCATTCATGGCCTCGCGGCGTCAGGATGAACTTGCAGAAGTCATTGGCACTGTCTAAGAATAGTTATGGGTGTCAGGCCCAGTCCTAATCCCAATGAAGACAGTTATTGAAGATTGTGGGCAGCAATTGAGACCTCGCCTCATCCCATAAATGGAAAACATTGCAGAGAGCAACCATGAAGATACAATTACGATATGAAGCTTCCTTGTGGGAAATTTTTCCTTTAAAGAACATTACTATGCCTGGCTCGTGTCTGAAATAATGAGGTCTGCACAACCTGACAGAGAGGGCATTGAATGAAGGCTTTGAAGGTAGTGATCTGATCACATTGCTGGTGGTTGCAACATTTTAGTATATATAGGCAGTTTTGATATTTTGTTAAGGTCGATTGGTTGAGCTAGGCTCCCTGCTATTGTAATATTTTGATTGAGAACCACTGGTTCTCTGGTTATGTATTTGTTTTTGAGACATCTTGGTTAGTTTAAGTCATCTTTCTTACTCCATCTTATTTGCCTCTGATACTGAGAGAGTTCATGTTTGATTGATTCACATGGATTGTTGTAAATGTATTATGATAAATGTTTGATTATAGTACTGTTATGATTTCTTTCAGCTTCCTTGAAATTTGAATCCAAGAGGACCTTGTGTTTAAGTTTTTTCTCCTTAGGTTGCTGGAAAATCTGATGTTCATAGCGGACCTCTACACCTTTCTCACTAAATCTTCCTCCTACTCACCCTTACTCCAACTTACTGACTGAAGTTTATTCAAGACCGCAATGGATGGTGCATGCTAGTCCAAATTTCTGAGTTAGAACGTTATTATTATTGAGTTTTCTCCATTTGACCACTCAAAAATCAATTAGCTATGACATATAAACTGATGGGTACTGGGCTTACCTTCAATGCAATCTGAAGGTGACTTCTAGTGCTAACACCCTGCCATGTTGCTCTGTGTAGTACCTTCTCTTGGTGATGTTGGTTGACTCTCACTCTGCACACTACTTCCACTGCTATGATTGTTACTACTCTGTCCTCCCTTGCTAACTATAAGTGCTTTTGATAAATCTTCAACTGTTATCTCTGATTGTGGTTATCCACATGGGGTTGTGGATTTGACACAGGATCCCATATGAGTAAGACTTAAAATTATAGGACTAGACTGGAGCCCCTCTTCCTCTCCTTTTATGTGTGGTATCTCCACGATTTGGACTATTATGCAAGGTCCTCCCCACTCTAGCTCACTGTGCGGCTCTCCTTTATCATCCCCACTTTTGCCTCTTGTATGTCCTTCTGTTGCGCAATACTCCAAACTCATCTTCTTCCTCTGATACAACCTCTTCAGTTCTCTGCATCCTTAGTCCCTCCCTTCCTTCTTCATTGGCTCTCTCCTGTCCCCAGACTATCCTCTTGTCATCCCTCGGTTCCCCTATGTGCATGAGCTCCTTAGCAATCAAATTCCATTTTCATCACACAATTTTCTCACAACAACATCCTTATCCATGTACCCATTGATTTCATGAACCTTTCATTCAGACATTTGAAGAAGTCCCTTTCTGCCACACTACATGATTGGGTACAATCTACTACAAATTATGTAATATATCCTCCTAATATACTATCCAACCAGAAATCCACTGCACGAGTAGTTTGATTACTTACATAATTCAATTGTCTTACCAAATCAAGAGTACAATTCCTCGATGCAACAGTTCGATACCTTCCAGTGTTCTCCACTAATCGTTTTAACCACTCAGTCAGAATAATAGGAAATTCACCAAAGAAAATTTCATGCAACTTTGTGTAACATACATTTGCATCCATTGCTCATTGCTCATTTGAGGGTTTCAATTATCTTTCCGAGCAAACTCTCGTTCCTTCCCTTCCATCCATTTTGATATCTCTTTCTTAGTCGACCTCCAAAAAATTCCCTCAATCACAAATTCTGGGTCCCGACAACGAAACCATTTGTTTGTGCACTAGTGTAAGACCCTAGGTTTAAGTTATCTTAACCAACAAGACCCTTCATATACCATCCCTTTCGGCATCACCTGCATACAAGTGAAGTCTCACCTGAGGCATCTATTGGGGTTGTAGGAACCAAGTTTCTGCAATAGTGAGGGAATGGGAGGTGATCATTCTATTCATTGTTACTTATCAGTTATGCACGCATTATTCTATCTTTGTTCTTCGTTGGTTACTTAGTGAATCTAGTTACATATTACCATTATATTCCAAAGTGAAACCTAAACCCATTACTGTAACAGTCGTAACTATTGTGCAGGGATTACATAGAAGATAAATCTATTCTAACATGCATCCATACAGTATCCATGATCAATCACATAAAAGACAGTAAACACAATACTTAATGTGGTTCACCCAACTTTGGGCTATGTCCACAATAACTCGCTTATTTATTATGCTTTCAGTAATTGTCTCAGGCTTGAGCACTGCACTTACAAAGATACATCATGCGATATTTTCCTTCACCTAGCCTAGCCACTCTGCAATGAAAGCCTCTCTCTCTCTCTGCAACATCTCCCTAACATTCAAACATAGGCTCAATAGTAACTCTGCAGAACCAAACAAAACAAGAGAGAACTAGAGAACCCCTATTCTCCCAACCCATTACATATTTATACATGAATTCTAGCACTCAAAACCCTACTTTTCTCATCCCAAAACCCTATTACAATTCATGACAACTCAAGTTAACTTGTCGTTCGGGTTGTTTTTCCTGCTTTGACGTCTGGATGCTGGTTTTGCACTCTGATTGTCGTTCTCCCTTCTTTTACGCACCTTTTTTCTTTTAGTATGACAAATTCTTATCCTTCCTTTTCATCTACTTTCTTGTCTTGCTTTATTCCCTGATTTATTCTTCTGCTTTATTCCTCTGCTTTATTCTTACTGCACACCTCTTCCATACTAAGGATTTTTATCAAAATTGTCCGTCCAAGAGTGATATTTGAGATAGAAGTTGCAACACCTATAGCTAGGATCTGCAGCAAGGTTCCACAACAATGATTCACAGTGAGGATATGTAGTAAGATTCCATAGCAAGGTCCTAAAACAATGATCTACAACAAGGATCATCTAAAAAATTTTAGGACTTCGTCTAATTGTTTGCAATGAGTTTCTATAGTAGAACTGGATCTGTAGCAAGATAGAGTTGGATTTATACCAAGCTAGACTATGGTTCTATAGCAAGACATAATTGTTGTGGAATGAACAAAATTGGATCTGTATTAGAACTTGGTTTTGTAGAAAGACATAATTGGGTTATGTAGAAAGACAACACTAAGTTCTGTTGCAAAAATAGAGATGGTCGAAACCTTGAAAACCCCATGTGGATGTTCATTTTTTTTTTCCCTCAAACTTTTTCAGCTAACAAGATGGTTTTTAGAAAAAGATTCTCTGATTGCACTTCTATTGAATTTTTCACAATAAGAAGTATTATTTATTCTTCTTCTTTTCAAACCAAGTGATGTCAGCCAAAAAACTTGGTTTTCTATTATCACAAGGTCTAGTAGTTCCAGGAAATAGGTTTTCACTACTAGAAATTATTATTATTACTATTATTCAATAAAGAAACCATGAAGATGTAGGTTCTAGTGACATAGTCACCTCATCAAATCTATGATGGACTCTTCCTTGGAAAGTGGATTCTAATATAACATCCATCGATGGCCATTAGCCATGAGTGGGGTCCTTTTCTCATCAATAGTATGGATCTTGACAGAGCCATTGTCAAAAATCATGTCCACTTCATAAGGTCCCAACCACCTGGTACAAAACTTCCCTTTAAATTTCTTGAATATGGAATAAAATGATAAATCCCAATCCCCTGCTTGGAATTTTTTTTCTTTGATGAACTTATCAATCCAATTATTCCTTTGTTGTTGTATAATGGAGGTCTAGTGAAAAAAGTGTTTTGATGAATTTCCTAAAGTTCATTGATTTTTTCCAGGTGATTTTTGGGGTCTTCAGAAAGAATCATGCCCACTTGTATAACAATCCTCAATGTTTTTATCTCAAACTAAATTGAAAAGACCATGCGATACCAACTCATAAGGAGTGAAGCTAATGTTATTTCTCCATGTAGTGCAATAATCCCAGAGAGCTTCTAGAAGCATGCTAGCCCAATCTTGATGGTGGATTTGTACGATATTGGTAAAGAAGGTATCTAGAAATATATTAGTGACTTCAACCTATCCATTTTCCCATGGTTGATATTGTGTGAAAGTTTTGTGCCAAATATGGTACAGTTTAGTAATAGGCTAGATGAGCTTGGACATCAATTGAGTCCCTTGATCCATGAAATTGTTTCATGGAACTCCAAATTGAATAAATATATATTCATAAAAAAATAATCCACGACTTTCTCAGTTGTTTATGGAAGAGCCTTGTACTCAACCCACTTGGTCACATAGTCAATGCATATCAGGATATACACCTTCTTCTGAGATGGTGGGTTAGTTGGACCCACAAAATATAGAGCCCATTTTTCAGAAGGATCTACCAAAATTTGAGATTGCAACAACATTTCATCTAATTGAATTGGTCTTCCCATCCTCTAATAAATGTCACATCTTCTGACATACTTCTTAGCATCCCAAAATATGTTAGGAAAATAGTGTCCTAAGTGCAGTAATTTGTTGGAATCCATTTTGTCAACAAAGTTCCCCCCACAAGGATCATCATGACATTCTCTAAGGATGTCATAGACTTCATCTTCACAAACACAACTTCAGATCATATAGTTTGGGCCTATTCGAAAGAGTTGGATATGTATCCATGAGTACATGGCACTCTGTCTACAACTATTTCTCGTTACTTTGGTGAGAGAACAATTGTGGAAGATTTCGCACAGCCAAATAGTTAGAAATATATGAAAACCAAGGTGTGTTAATAGATAATGTGAATAAATGTTCATTAGGAAAAACATCCTCAACAGGAATGACATCACCATCATTTGTAAGCATAGAGAGAAAATCAACAACAACATTTTATCTCCCTAGTTTATCAAAGATGGTGATGTCAAACTCCTGTAGTAATAATAATCATCTAGTCACTTACCATTGGTAATTGGTTTATTCATAAGATAACAAATAACAAAATGATCAATATGTACATGAGATAGGATAGTCATTTATATAATGACAAAATTTATTAATGACATGGTGTTGGCATAGGGGCAGACCCAGGGTTCAACGCTACAAGAGCGCACCAACAAAACCCTAACTACTGACCCTTTCGGCAACACCTACGAAGTAGATGAAGTCTCACCTGAGGTAGAGGCAGGGGTGGTTACAGGACTCAAGTGTCTGCAACCTTAGCTGGGACACAAATATGTGATTAAATAGCTTACAGAGTACTTAACATTGATCATTCATCAATATTCAACCCTTATTATACTTCGCAGAAAGCACAGAGCATCGCAGTATTCACTTAGATCTAAGGTATTTCAACACTTAGCAACAATAAAACAGATCAAATCGATTATATCAGCATTAAGCATCCTCATGCACATCAGATCTACTATTCATACACATCTAATAAGCATAAAGCATAAGTAAATCTATCTAAACATGTCATAGCACTTAGCAAGAGAGGGACAACACATGTAAGCAACAACACAAAGCATGACACACAGATTTACGTGGTTCACCCCCACCCTGGGGCTACGTCCACCAACTCTTCTTCTTTATTATCTCGGTCAAGCAATTACAACACTGATCCTCAACAATCCTTACTCCGCACAAGACAAAAGATCTACGAAGCTCACTAGATCCTTCTTCCTTGCGCTTTAGCACAAAGCCTTTCCCAACCTCCTACGACAACTTGCACTTAGCCCTACAAGCCTCTTACAATCATGCACAGAGATTTTACGATCCACATCCGATCACATAGATATAATTACTAGCACTAAGCCATCCCCCCTTACATTATCTTAGTATCTATTTATAGATTACAAAAGTGGGCCTAAGCGTGGGTAAACCCACAGGTTGACATCCCTTTCGCATTACATTAACCCAAAACCCTAAAAGAGGTCCAAAGTGGGTCGAGATCCCGTGATCTTTGTTTTGCCTGGCGCTCCATCTTTGACAGGCTATCGAAGTCCCAAAAACGGTCAAATATGACCAAGTGTTCCTCAAAACTTGGTCAAGGGCCAACAGGCCCCCAACACTCACCTGTGACTCGTCCCGAGTCACTCAGGTCTGTTCAATTCTACTTTGAATTCCTCGAGCTTGGCTTGAGCTGCTTCGACCTGCTGTCTTGCTACTGCCTCTTGCTCGGTGAACTCCTAGATGAGTGCCTCGTTCACGGGCCATTCTAGGCGTTGTTCTGCTGTATGCACAACCTGTTCAAGTTCTACTCCTTGGTTTTCAACTTCAGTGAACAGCTGGCATGCCTTTTATTGCACTGGTTGAAGTCATTGAAGACTTCCATCACTTTGTTCTGGATGGTGTGGATTTGCTACTGGGATGTGCACTACTTTGGAAACCTCTTCATTATTTCAACTGGTGTTAAGGTCTTCAGCTGCGCTTGTAACATATCTGCATGCTACTTTGCTTCTTGGAGGTGTGACTCCAATGCCTGCAATTTTTGGCTCTCCGTGAGGGTCTCATATGTTTGAGCGCTCCTGGAAGTCAGCTGCTTGCATTCCAATTCAATGGATTTCAATCTGCCAACTACGTTGCGGGAGGTTGCCTCTCTTAGGTCTCTTATATCTTGAGGGGTCTCAGGCACAGTACGAAGTTCCAGATCTGCGATGCACTGTTGAAGCTGCTGGATCACTCCTTCTAGTTGTGCCACTTGCTGTGGAACCCGTTCTTCTATCTAGACTTCGATGACTATCACAGAGCAAAGTGCTTTGTTGACCAGTTCCTTTATCTCGAGTTGCTCTGTGAGAAACTACTCTTTGCTCTGTTGTAGCTCTTCTTTCTCTTCCTCCCACTTTGTTTGAAGAGCTATTTTCTTGTTCTACATTACTGCGTTGTTCTAGCATGTCTTTATGTGCTTGCGCCAAAGCTTGGGTGGCTTGCGTTGTCTCTTTCTGATCCCGTCAAAGGCGAGC
Organism: Picea engelmannii; assembly: GCA_009831015.1. Lineage (NCBI taxonomy): Eukaryota > Viridiplantae > Streptophyta > Pinopsida > Pinales > Pinaceae > Picea > Picea engelmannii. The sequence goes on along the minus strand of ML805843.1, from coordinate 168,224 downwards.
TTCAAATTTATCGACGATCTGGTGCAATTGGTCTAGCTCATCTCCTGGTTCTTATGTTCTAATTGTTGAGGGCACAGTAGAAACTGCACAACTGGACTGTAGTGCCTGCTGCACTTCTTGAAGTTCACCCTTGATTCGGCTAAATACCTCCTCCTGCTTCGCTTCTTTCTTTTCTATGATCTCCAGTGAAGCATCATTCAACGTAGTGACTAAGAATTTGAACTCATTTGTGGTGAGGGTAGTCTTAAATGTAGTCCTGGTGGCTTTAGCTTTCTTTCGGGACGAAGGCTTTGGTGGGGTAACCTTCCTTTTCTTGGATGGATCCTCCTCCTGTCTAGGTGGAGTAACTTCGCCTTTATTTTGCTCAACTTCTATGCCACCTCGCTCTCCACCATTGTCTCCTTGCTCAGGTGAGATCGAAGTGGTCTCCATAGAAGTATTGTTGACATCTTGAACTTCTTCATCTTTCTTGGCTTTGTTTGGTCCAGGTGTGTCCGACATAGTTTCAGGGCTATCCACATCGGACATCTCTGCGGGGTCCGCTGGAACAAGGAGGTCTGTCGACCATTCCTTGGTAATCTCCTCCAAGTCATCTTCTGTCAACTTGTAATATGACTGGAGTTGTTTTTTATGCTCATCAGCGTGCACTGTAATGTAGATGAAGTGGCGGTCTGCGCTGAATTTCATCAATGGTGTAAACCTGTGAAGTGTGTTCAAGGTGATGCGCGATGTAGACTAGATTGCGATCTTCAACCGGTTGTAATAGGAGTGGAAGACAACATTGGACTGCCACTGCTTGTTCATGTTGCTGGAGTACCATAGCGTACAAAACTTTGCGGCCAGTGGTTCAAATCGCACGGTGTCTGGGAAAGTTGCACCTTCCAGTAGCTCCCATGCGATGAACACGATCAGTATGAGAAGCCAGCTGAAGTGGAACTCATACCCTTGGTCTTGTGCTTCTCTGCAATCAAGATCTAGTTGGTTTACAAGGTAATGCACCCAGTTCATCTATAGTCCCTCCGCACACTTTCCTGCGAGGTCAACTACAAATCCAGTCACTTGGGTCGGTCTGTTTTTTCGAACTAGTTTGTCTGCGATCATCTGACAACCAAGGCACACTGCGACATTCTCTATGGAAGCCACCTTGTAGCCTTGCATGCCTTTCTCTACATCACCATAAGTGTCCTTTATTCTCTGGGCGAGAGCATGATCTGCGGTCTTTCCGGGGTAAAACTCCTACGGGTCGGGGCCCTGCATGCTTAGCCTTGTGATCCGATTGATCAGAGTCGGATCCACTGTGATGCGCCGGTTCAACCATAGGTATCCTCCATGATAGCAGGACAACAGTAACTTGACGCACACATTTACTTCTTGATGCCTCCTGAAATGAGGAATCTTCATTACGTTGAGGAGGTTTGACTGCACGAGGTTATGGGTCCAATGTTGGGGAATGATCTTCGGGTTCTTCCCTTTGGTGACAGTCAAATCTTATGCAGGGCTAGCATACTATATTCCTTCCTGTCGCCAAGGTTGAAGTCGCTAAACTTCAAGGTGGGGATCTTGTCTTGGTTAGCATGCACTGCATGTATCCCCTTTGGGAGGTACGCAGTGACCAACTCATATTAAAAGTCCTTGGGCACACTATCTCGGTTCATTGTGCCGCTTAGAGGTGTGATGTATGTAGATAAGATGCTTGGGATCATATTCACAGTTGCAAAATCATTTCCGAGCTTCGATCGTCTTTCCGAGGGCAGTCGGGATGGTAGTGCTCCCAAGGACGATGCTTGTACACCGGTAGACAATCCTTGTTTCGACATGACTTTCTCGGCTCTGAGGCTAGCGAGTACCTCTCTTACAGATTCTTCAGTTGCGCTAAATTCTTCAGACATATACGCTCAGGACCAATAGCTCGGGTTCTCACAGTAACATAGGTAGAGAGCAAGGGCAGAGTGATCACTGTTCACAATTGCGGGCTCAAATTCATGATTTAGAAAAAGTGTCTTCCGTGCATGGTGCGACGAGCTAAATAGGAAATTCGTCAACAGTCTGCTTGTAACAGTTATGAGGCTTCCATTATCGTAGATCTGTTCGTTATGGTGAGGTCCAACGGTCTGGTGGTGATCCTTTAATGCTTTTCGATCCGTTCAGAGTGGTAGTCGAACGGATATATCGGCCTCCAACGACTATATTGCTTCGCCATGGCAAAGTGCCATATGTTGTTGTTCTGATATCCCGACAAAGCTCAATTCCTGTGATTTTTCCTTTTGCGAAGTTTCCTCTGGAATCTTCTGTAACTTTTCGATTTTGGCTCTCTTCTTACTTAGCTTCCTAGCCTTCTTCCTAGTGAGCTTCGTCTCGGTCATCCTTTTTCCATTCTGATTCTTATCTTCTCTCGACATAGTCACTTCGCGTTGCTGAGATTCTTTCTTCAGGTCCAAGGGTAATACTTATTCATCATATGGATTAGGTAGTTCAATCTTCTGTGGTTCCTCTAATAATATTATAGCTTCGACATCCAAGTCCCTGGTGACCAATAGCTTAGATCTGCTCACTTGTTCTTCCATCAAGTAGGCGATCCTTCTAGTCATAAATTCCATGAGTTCTTACTTCTTCTGTTCTAGGGCTTCCTTTTATTCTTTTCTCCAGATCTGGTCTTTTTCAATCCATATCTTGCCTAACAAAGCTGGAAATGGAGCACGGTCCTCAATAAATTTAATAACTTCGAATTCTTCCTCTATCGAAGCTCCATGGGTACTCATAGCTATATGGGTAATCCTGCCACATAGGGTTACCATTTTTCCTTTAAACAACCCTATTTTTCCTAGTGAAGGAACCATAGCAGGCCTCCCTAGGGTTTCCCAAGTACTTTCTATCATAATGTTCATCTATGTTCCCTCATCCAGAGCACAGTCAATGTCAAAATCTCCTATTCTTACTTCGATTTTATCCTTTTCTTTGAAGATCTCTGACAAACTAGCATCTTTATGTTCATCCAGGGTTTCTTTCATTTTCAGTAACACAATCTCTGATTCTTTCTGGGGTTCTTCTATAATCTTAGTCTCTTGATCTTCTTCATAGTTTGCTTGTTCCATATTCAGATTTTCAAGTCTAGCAATCATTCTAGGGAAATCCATTACTTCATGGTCCATAGCCTTACAATAGAGGCAACTAGGGTTTCTCCCAGGGCATTCCTTAGCAAGATGTCCTGGTCTTCTGCAATTGTAACAAAGAGTTAACCCTCTCTTTCTCTTCAATGATCCCCAACTTTTCTTGTACTGCGTGCTAGGGTCATAATGGCTAGCCTGCAAAAATTTCTTTCTAGGATCCTGCATCCATTGGTTAGTCCAAAAATTCTTTCTATGCATAGGTATGACATATCTTTCATTATTATTATCAGATCTATTCATATCAAACGTTCTTTCTTCTAACAATGCCCTAGTTTTCAAGCTAGGACAAAATCTATCAAGAATACCTAAATCCATACTTTAGAAACAAAAAAATTCACTTATTTTACTTCTACAAGGCACAAAGCTTCCAGATCTAATAAATTTTAACTATTCTTACCTTTATCAGAGCACAGAGCTTACAGATCTTACCTCTTTCTGCATATCTAACCTCTTTCTTTCATAAATTTCCACTTTTTACTTTTCTTAGAGCACAGAGCGTTCAGATCTTGCTTCTTTTATTTAGATATGATCTTCCTTTCTTCAGATCTGACCTTATTCATGGCACAAAGCTTCACAGGTCGAGTAAAAATTTGTGCACTAGGGCAACAGATCTACGAACAGAGCTTTCTTTTGCACAAAGTTTCTTCTTCCTCAGTTCCCAGAAATCACAGTTTCAGGTCCTGGCAACAGAACCATTTGTTGGCACAGGGGCAAACCCAGGGTTCAATGCTACAATAGCGCACCAACAAAACCCTAACTACCGTCCCTTTCGGCAACACCTGCGAAGCAGATGAAGTCTCACCCGAGGTAGAGGCAGGGGTGGTTGCAGGACTCAAGTGTCTGCAACCTTAGCTGGGACACAAATCTGTGATTAAATAGCTTACAGAGTACTTAGCATTGATCATTCATCAATATTCAACCCTTATTATACTTCGCAGAAAGCACAGAGCATCGCAGTATTCACTTAGATCTAAGGTATTTCAGCACTTAGCAACAATAAAACAGATCAAATCGAGTATATTAGCACTAAGCATCCTCATACACATCGGATCTACTATTCATACACATCTAATAAGCACAAAGCATAAGTAAATCTATCTAAACATGTCATAACACTTAGCAAGAGAGGGACAACACATGTAAGCAACAACACAAAGCATGACACACAGATTTACGTGGTTCACCCCCACCCTGGGGCTACGTCCACCAACTCTTATTTTTTATGATCTTGGTCAAGCAGTTACAACACCGAGCCTCAACAATCCTTACTCCGCACAGGACAGAAGACTTGCGCAGCTCGCTAGATCCTTCTTCCTTGTGATTTAGCACAAAGCCTTTCCAACCTCCTACGACAACTTGCACTTATCCTTGCAAACCTCTTACAATCATACACAGAGATTTTACGATCCACATCCGATCACATAGATCTAATTACTAGCACTAATCCATCCCCCCTTACATTGTCTTAGTATCTATTTATAGATTACAAATGTGGGCCTAAGTGTGGGTAAACCCACGGGCCAACATCCCTTTCCCATTACATTAACCCAAAACTCTAAAAGAGGCCCAAAGTGGGTCGAGATCCCGTGATCTCTGCTTCGCCAGGCACTCCATCTTTGACAAGCTGTCGAAGTCCCAAAAATGGTCAAATATGACCAAGTGTTCCTCAAAACTTGGTCAAGGGCCAACACATGGACAAAAAGAAACTCTTTTTTAGTTATCGTATAGTTTACTTTTGTCGAAGTAAGATTTTTACTGATGAAGTAGATGGCATAAGGTTAGTGTTCTTCTTTTTGTCCAATTATTGCTCCAATGGTTGTATTAGAAGCATATGTAGAGATATGGAAGGTAAAGAACCAACTTGGTCTCCTTAATATTGGTGCTTTAGATAGTTCTCTTTCAAGGCTTTAAAAGCAAGTTGGCACTGATTGGTCCATGAAAATTCACTATCTTTTAAAAGAAATGTAAACAAAAGCAATGCAATCTTAGTAGAAATTTTGAATGAAAGGATGATAATATCTTGCATGACCTAAGAAATTACACACATGCTTTTGAGTCGTGAGAATTGGAAGTTTAGAGATTACCTCAACTTTCATGGGGTCTACTTGAATACTTATAAGAGATATATGATGAACAAGAAAAATTCCCTCAGTTAACAACATATGATATGTTCCATGACTAAAAGAAAGGTTTCTTTCTTGATATCTTGTGAGGAATTTCCCCAGGTTATTCATGGCTTCTTTAAAAGTATTTCCATACACAGTAAAATCATCCATGTACACTTTAACACAAGCATGCATCAAATTAGAAAATATACCTAGAATATCATTTTGGAAGGTAGCATGGGAATTGAAAAATCCAAAAGGAAATACTCAATAATTATATGTTCCCCAAGGGTAGGTGAAAGTGCCCTTGTCTTAATCTTCCAGGGAAATTTGAATCTAGTTGTAACCATTATATCCATCAAGAAGGGGGAATTTTTTTTACCTGATAATGTATAAAGGACTTGATCAATTAAAGGGAGAGGAAAGTGGTCCCTCAAAGTGGCTTTATTCAATTCTCTATAATCAATACAGACTTGTCACTTCCCATTTTTCTTTGGTACAATCATGAGTGGTGAAACCCAATGACTGTAAGAATTGAGATAGATGAAATTTACATTTGATGCAATCAATAAACTTGGATTCATTCACAAGATCTAAAAACCATGCAAACACACGAGAGTGGAAAAGAACTATTTTATTCCTTCTCCATCCTAACTATTACAATGGAAGTTCAACCCCTTATAACTACTATATGAGATTTTTGAAAACAACTAATTTTAGGAAATTCTCGCATGACTCTAATTGACCAATAACTAAGAGATAACTAGAGCGACACTATTTGTCATCTCACTTTTCTGATAGAGTTCATAAACTAAGAGATAACTAAAAATTTTCGTAAAAACACTAAAACCCCGATTTGAGGCCTTATATGAAGGAATTTGGCCCTAAAAAAGTGTCTAAATGATATCTAATTTAGGATCAGATCTGCACGACATTGAACTCATTGAGACACAACTCCCTATAAAATTTCATCCCAAATTGATAACCGAGTCAAAAGTTATGACCCTTGGAAAATCCCTCCATCAACATTGAACAATTTTTGCAATTCCTCCTTCACTATCTCCCTCAAAGTAGGATTCATTCATCATTGGGGTTGGTGAATGGGTTGAAATTTGTCCTTGATATATATACAATGAATACAAAGATCACGATGAATCCCTTTAATGTCAGTATATTCCCGATCAAATGCATTACTATGCTTCTGCAGTAGCTCAATTAACTAATTTTTCTATGAATCTTCTAGTCTAGGATTAATGTTAAGTGTCCTCCCTAGACTAATTTCTGTTGACATACTACAAGTTTCAGAAATGTTATATAGAGAAGAAGACATAGGGTTTAATTCTAGTGATAAAGCAGTTAATGACCAACCTTCTTGAAAGCACTTTCCAAAGATATGATTGTATGATGAATAAAATGGATGCCAAAATGAATAAAGATAGGTTATAAATCACCAACTAGATCATCCTCAGTCTTCTCCTTAAAGGTTAAGGCTTGGTCAAGTGTAAGTAGTGGTTGAACAACTTCTTCATCAATGTCCTCATTATTGATCTATATAAGTAAATGTTTGGTCAGAGGGTATAAGGTAAAATTGTTAGTGGAGTCTCCATGAGAGATGGTCATATTTCTAGATCTACAACCAATGTATGAATCTACCATAGCTAACCGCGGTCTTTCCAACACTAAGGGATAGCCACCAAGGTTAGATTATGTCTTTAGCTCCATGAAGTATGTTGAATATTCCCAAGAATAAATAGACCACTACATCTTCCAATATTCCTTTTTGTTTAACAATGGACTGATCAACCAACTAAAGAATTGTAGGAGTTTGGTGTAAGTTTGGAAATTGAAGTTTTTCCATAGTCTCTTTGGTCATGACATTGATGAAAACTCCTAAATCAATTAAAGCATTTTGTATAGACATCTTGATACAGACATTGACTATAGGGCTTCTTGGGTCTACATATTTGGTCATGGAAATTTTCCCAAGCATCAAGTTAGCTAACTTGTCAATTACATGAATGGTTTAAGGATCTCCCCTTTTCCTTTTAGGCTTCCTAAGGCATAATTCTCGAACAAATTTAGCATATATAGGGACAACTTTGATCGCTTGAAACAAATGAATTTTCACACAGACATTTCAAAGCTCTCCCAAGAAATTAAATGCATGTTGAATAAGTGGTTTGCCCAAACTTAGCCTCTCTAGATAGGGAGGAGTTTGAACAACATCATATGGTTGTGGTTGATTTGTAATTCACGGGGAAGTGGTCTGCACTAGAGTAGGAGGCTGATCAATATGATGAGAGTGATTTCTTGGTTAAGTAGGGACTTCCTCATCCTCCTACTCAAGAATGATGGGAGAAGTCCTATTGATTACTTTCTCTAATTGTAAATGGACATCTTAGCAATCAACATAGGAAATAAAATGTGTTGGGTAAGCAAGTAGTTCAATATTGTAAACATGGTGAACTACTTTATTATTTGGGTTGGGAATGATTTTTTTAGGTCTTTGAGGAGGTTGATTGGATGGCCACTGTAAATGTTGTTGTGGAGGTGGTTGTTGTTGTGGTGGGTATTGTTAGATTGGATGTTGTGGCACATTTCCAAAGGGAGGCCCTCGCCATCCTTGTTTCCAAGGTTGGTTTTGAGCTTACTAAGGGGGCCATTAATGCCAAGGCATGGGTGAGTACTAATTTTGGGGAGGATATTGAGTGTTAGTATGAAATGGAACATAATATTGAGATGGATCTTGTATCATACCTAGTGGTCGAGACTGCCATGGTCATTTCTGAGCAATAAAGAAAATATGCTCAGTCCCTTCCTTAGCTCCTTAGTATGTTGCCTTTAATTATGATAATGAATGACAACAACTGGTTGCATGATTATGCTCATAGATAACACAAGTTTCCACATTGTTTAGTGGATAGTCTCACAGAGGGTTCTTCTTTCGACATTTAGAACAAAAGATGCCTAACTCCAATTTTTATTCATCACACCTCTTCTTGGCTTGCATTATATCCAATTGCGAACTAAGAGATATGAAAATATCAATCTTGAAATTATCCAATAAATTTCCAATTTCAACTTGGGTAAATCCTCCCCTAGTTGATTTGGTGGTTCTAGCAACAACATATCTAGGACCTTTACATGTTTTTCATTACCTCGTGAGTAATGCTTGCATAAATCACAAATATCCTCATAGGATAGCTGGGAAATATCCCCTTCTCCCATCAAATTCAACAAATCAATACATTCATCTTGAATGTCTGTTAAGAGAATAATCCTAATTGTATTTGTATCTAATTTGTTATGCTTTGACTATTGTAGGTTATATTGGAATCTCTCAACATAATCCTCCAGGATTTGATTTTTTTTTTTTTAGTCATTTTAAAGACTTCTTCACGAATTTCTCTAGCTTTGCAATAATCTTGATATTGTTTCAAAAACATTTGCCGCATTTCATCTCAGGTTTGGATGGTATTCCCTCAAAACCCCATGAACCAGCGAAAAGCTACTTCTTTGAGAGTGGAAAGAAATTACTTAAGCTTCCGAGCATCTGAATATTAGTCATAGATTTGACAAAGCACATACAACTCAAAGAGGAAAGTGTCTGGATATTCACTGGTTAACCCATGAAAATTTGGTAAAGCAGAATGTGGAATGTTCTTCATTTGTTCTAGTAATATTCATATTCTATAGTAGTGATATGTAGCAACTCCAACTTGATTGATTATTTAGCATAAATAAATACATACTAAACAATCATTAATCTACTATTTAATCAAAATTCAAAGCAACTTCTAAAAGTTATGACAAAGATTAAATTGAGCCATGAATTAGATATAAAGAAATGTAAAAAGGTGTCTAAGGAAAAAGGAGACAAAAACATGGTTCATCAATACAATAAACTAAAATATGCTTAAAAAATTAGGAAGTGCATATAACTCTTAGAAACTTATATTTTATTAACTTTCATATTTCCATGAAAACTTCATTAATACAATGAACTAAAATATGCTCAAAGACTTAAGAAGTGCATATAACCCTTAAAAACTTATATTTTATTAACTTCCATATTTCCATGAAAACTTCATTACAAAAATGAAACATTTATAATACGACTACTACACTAACTTGAAAATGAAACGTTTATAATACAACTACACTAAAACTTGAGAGACAACTAAATTATTACTTTTCTAAATTTAGCACGAGTGACATCTTGTGCTCATTCAAATAACTTCCAAATTCTCTTGCATATACACACTTACATTTACATATTGATTTTTCTTACACTAAAACTTTGGAACATTAAACATCATAGAATATAAAATAGCTCTGGGATAAAGAATCTAAGTAGCTCTGGGACTAACAACATTTCTTGACCTCGTGACCATTATTTCTAAGAAAGACTAACAACAACAACAATAAATCTATGGTTACTAAGTAACAACCAGCATTATTTTTCGTGTTCGAAATCTGAAACCATGAATTTGGAAAAAAAATTGCCAAAGCAAAAAATTTGATAAAATAAAATTCACTCGACAATGAAGATTAAGTGAATTCCAGTGCAACTTCATATATTCAAACGAAAAACAAATACAGGTATTTTTTAACATCAAAATTAACACAGAGAATTGTCAAAGTAAATGTCAACAATAAAAATGTTAATGCATAATTATAATTTTAGAAGGACGTGTGTATGGGTTTTATAAAATCCTTTGCCCGGCAGATTAAATTCACGACTGCTTGAGATTTGACCACATTCATTTTTAAAATAAATAGCAAACACGTTGATTTAGCCTATGGATAAGAGAAAGCCATGGCTTCAGCAACTTCCTTGGCCCTTTCCATTCCAAAGATCTTTTCAACAATACTTAATGCATATTCCATGGTTGTTCCAGGACCGAAGCTAGTAATCGCCTTCCCATCAATTACAACACGGACATCAACTGAAGACTGATCTGAAAGTTTACTTGAATAGTGAGGATGAGAGGTAGCCTTTTTCCCCTGCCACAAAAATCCAAAGATGATGACAGTCGTAAACTTTCTCACATAATGAAAGTTAAAATGGAGCACAAACACATTGGCCTTCTCATCTAATATGTACGTGTTCCCAAATTAAATATTTCTGTACATACCTTCAACAAGCCTTTGGTATCTAGCATTACTGCTGATGCACATAAAGCTCCATAGACCTTGTTTGACTCTGCATGTTCTCTCAATAAATTTACAAGCAGTTCTGTTGATCCCAATTTTTGAGCTCCATACCAGCCACCCTGATAATTTTCAAATCTAAATGGCTACGGTATCAATCGACAGGATTGTATCTGCAGTTGAACTTGAACTAATAACTACTATAAGATGGCACATTAAAAAGCTAATATGAATAAAACGAGATACAGCAACTAGTTGGGCCACTGGTCGTATTATCCGACTGCTACCACATAACCTCCAGGTGTGCCCATGAAGCCGGGGTTTCGAACTGGTGACTTCACATAACGGAGTGTCTTAACAGTACACTCCATCACTGACTGCCTACACCCCGGGGGGAAACATTGTATCTGCATATTAACTTTAAATTGACTGGCCATTTTTTGATAGCAGCATTACATGGGTGACATCTCTCCTACTGTGGAGAACAGTGCCAATTTTGGGTATTTGTCTTGAATTAAAACTTTGGTTAGTGACAGGAAAATTTGGGATTGATAAATTTGGAATTCATTAGAAATGATGTCAATGATAGACCACAAGGTTTAGTTAACAAAGGCATTTGACATCCTAATTGCACCAATATACAAATAGATCAATTAGAACTCACTGGCAAATGTATCAAATCATAATTTGATAAAATAGCGTCTTTAAGTAGCCGATCAGCAACAATTTTTGTCCCTCTTGCCGCCACAATTTCTAAACTATCCTCCACAGAAGCAAGCACGACATTTGCTTTGGCTCTCCTCAAAACATCTATAACCACAACACTTTCCATCTCATCTGATCTATTTGCAATAGGGACAAGCACCTGCCAAGAACAATAAGTATTGTTATGTAATTCACATATTGTCACATAATAACAACAGTAATTAGCACCCTAATATTGAAGGCACATTAAATCATCAACAGAGAATGGGGTCAGTATGTTTAAAAACTTGTTACAACAGAGCCAGTTCCAACACAATCATGATTCATATGAGTAGAAAACAGGAGGCTAAGAATGGAGTTGCATTGCAAACTGCAACCTAGTATAGAATTGATACAAAATCCCAACTAGGTAGGATGTAAAATTGATGAATCCGTGCATCTAGAAAACAAATTCTCCATCTTAGATATACCTACAAGCCATACTCCTTATGAAACCAACTAGGAAATACTTACTTGAGGAATATTTTGCATTGACCAATCATCAACATTGTATTCTTCTTTTGGGATTTCCAATTTATTCCATCCACGTGGTGTCTGTGCATCCAAAAATGGCTTCCATAAGTTAGATGAGGCAACTTCCATTGGTAAATATATATCATACTATTGGTCTTTGGCATCGAACATTCATCAGAGAGACGAGATATAGAAATGACTACTTTACTAATGAAGGAGTCAATTGATACAATGTGGTAGCATCCTTTTATTTGTGGTTTAGGTAGTTGCACTACCTAATCACCCCTAATTACCAACACTAACAATTATTCATTACCTCAATTGGTCACTTAACACTCATAACCTTTATTATACATCACTGCATTATATATTAGGACTCCTAATATATTATTGGGTCTTACTTATTCTAACACCTACAACAGTAACTATATACATTTGGCACTTACATTGCAGTGACCTTCAAATAATTTGAAAAAGGGATGGCAAGTAACTTGAACACCACAGCAAGAAAGAGATCTTAACCATAAGTTCTTCATCACAGAGGAACTGTTTTGTGTGCAGCTCAAAAAAATAAGATCTTCCAACTAACTATGAGTTTTCCAGGGCCACTCCTAGAGTATAGGTCGAACCTGCTTCATCACTTTTTAAATACTAACATTGATCATCCATGTCATAGTTAAAATGTATGCATGAAATTCTTGGATTAGGAGGTATGCAAATATAATGCAGCTTGCATACCAAAATTTATGAATATGCAAACAATACATGAGTTTGGACAGGTCATTTAGTAAAAAATCATAGATATATCTTTTTAGGAGTCTAAGAACTAATATTTTGTGACCAAATTTTTGAACATTAGTTGAACTTTGAAACTATAGGCTGTAATATGAAATGATGTATTGAAATTTTAATTTCATCAATATAGCTTTCCATGGTTTTTGGGATGTATTTATCTTAATTCTTGTGATCTTGTATCTTCTTCACATTCCATAATATTAAACAAATATTTAGCTTCTATAAAATACCAGTCAATTCTATGTTTGGCCCCATATATAGATTCTCTCCTTTATCATGTTACCCCATAGATCACTTTAAATACTACTTTAAACAAGTTTGTAACTATAATGGCCTTTTGCTTCTACTTCAAAGCATAATTTTAAATTGATATAAGATTGTGTTAAGTATAATATTTTAAAAACTTTCTACAGAAGTACAAATCAAAAGATTACAATCTTGCCAAGGAAAGATCAATTCAATGGCAGAGAGGCTTAAAGTGTTAAAAGAAAATCAGAGACATGTGTTCCCATAGCATATTATGGGCAGAAGTGATGGGCAACAATAAAAGGAACATGCATTCACATTGTTAGGCAACAAATTCCAAAATAGCTTGAAAATATAAAGAGAAGAAGCTCCACACCTTGAAAAATAGATATAAGAACGAAAGATAAGCCTCTTCGAGGGGGACACTTCCTTTTACAATTGAAAAAGCATACAAGAATGAGATGAGATGCTTCTAAAACTAGGTTTCCTTAGTATATATATAGGAGACAAAGGGTACAATTAAAACTAAAGGGTCTATCCGAAAACACTAATATAACAATAGAAATATAACTCACTATCTAGGGCTTTACATGGGGCTTTATGCTTAACATGGGGCTTTGTCTAGAGCTTAACATGCCCCTCCCCTTCAAACAAGTTTTGTCCTCAACACTTGACTAATTGCAGGTGTTTCTGCATGAATAAATCATCTTCCCATGTCGCATCTTCCACTAGTAGGTTATTCCATTTGATGAAGTACTCAGTAATTGCTCGATTTCTCAGTTGCTTAATCCTTGTTTCAAAGATTGTTTCCGGTTCTAGTATGATTTTCCCTTCTTCATTAATCTCAAGTAAAATAGTTTGGACTGGGATATTATCATTGATTACCTTCTTTAAGCAAGAAGCATGTAAGACTGGATGTACACGTGAAGATGGAGGCAACTCCAACTTGTAAGCCATACTTCCAATCCTCTGTGTTCCCACCCAAATTGTACATGTTGATGAAAGCCCTAATCCACAAGGTACAATTTGAGGGAAACTTCTAGGAAGGTCAACACTATCACCTCGACAACCTATCCTCTGCTACTTTAAGTCGGCTCTCCTCCGGATCAAGGGGGTTATTCCCTACTAGGATTACTAAGACCAAGCAATGAAACACAAGGTGACGTTGAGAGTAGCCTTAGTAAAACGAGATTGGGAGTTTTTAGGGTTTTTTAGAAAAGTGATGGAAGGAAATCAAGAGATCAATGCCAAGTCCAATTAGGCCAATGGAGTCAAGGTGAATCAAATGGTAAATGAGGTCAAGAACAAACCCTCTGGGGAGTTGGCTTATTTTCTTAAGGATTAGGGTTTGAGACTAGCACCATGAGGTTGAAGTAATCTTTCACCCAAGCAAATCAATATTGGACTCAAGGTCTACAAGAAGGGCTTCCTCATGGGAATGGCCTTCACCATCAAAACCAACTATGACTTGATGAAAATGCTTTAATACTTAAGCCAAGGAAAAACATAGCATGGTATCAAATACTCACCGAATCAACAAGGAAGAATGAGGACAAGCCTAAACTTCTTCCTCCAAAGTAGTCGATAACTCCTCAATGGATCGATCTTGGAGACTTAGTAGAAGACTTGATAAATTCCACCATTAATCTCATGCACCAAATAAAATCAAGTAGGAAAAGCTTCAAGAGTTGACAACATTCATCACAAATAAACAACCCTTAACACCATAAATGCTCCAAGAAAGATACATCGATTAAGCTCTAAAAAGTGAGAGCTCCAAATTATCCAACCATGAGTGAAAATGAAGAGGTGGATCTCTTTATATAGAAAATGATAAACCTCTTTTACAATAAAATAATAATTTCTCATGTGATTCCCTAAATCTAGCCTAAGAAATTAAAATCATAGCTAATTAATCTTACAAAACAATAAAGTAAGGGTGGTCAAGCCACATGTACAATGATCAAACTGAAATAAACCCCAAAGTAAGGGTTTCTCCTCCAAGAAAAGAGTAAATGTTGTCCCAAGATGCCACGTCTAGCCTTCAAAGGCTCTCAAATATGGATAGATGGTCAATGTCCCTTTGAAATTTGGTGATCCAAGCCTCAAATAATGCGATGGAGTGTTGCCCCAAGCAACAAGTAGCCCAAAGTCTATCCCCAAAGGTAAATCGGCCTTGTATAAAGGTGAGAAAATACCCAACCAACGGGCAGCTACAAGTCCAAAAAAGTGTGGTATATTGCTTCATAACCTCCAAATAAGCCTTAATTTAATATCACATGCCCATACCTCAAGCCAAGGGAGCTCCATGAAGCATGGAGGTGACTTTTCCAAGTCAAAACCAAGTCATAAAACCCTCCACAACAATATTGACATCAAAATGCAAAGGGTCAACCCTCATGTTTATCTCCTTAAACTTCATGTAAACCATGTCCATGTCATTATAAATGATTCTAGTGGGTGCCACATCACCTTTGTCAAGGTACTAGTCATTCAAATGACCATCTCCACATCATTTCTTCACCCCACAACTATCGAAACTTCTCCAAATGTAGGTCGGCCCTCAAATTAATTGGAAATCAGCTCATAAAGTGACCAATGAACAGAGCGCCCAAGGATCTTCCATGTGGCATAGGTAGAAGAGGTCCATGTGTGCATAAATATCCCCAAGGATGCTCCGAGAGGTGTGAACAATACGTCGAGAAGTGTGAGTTGCCTCAGAAAACGTGAAACTGCCCAGAAAATCAGAATGAAGATGGTTGTCCTGCTCATCAAAACGCATATGAATACCCCTACTGAGAGGAGGGGTAACACTCTGCAACACCTTATAGGGCCCATAATACTTGGGTTCTAATTTATTTTCCTTATTTTTTTGCTTAAGGAACATCTGTTTATATGGTTGTAGCCTCAAAAATACCCAATCCCCCACTTCAAATTCCCTTTCACTGCGATCTTGATCTGCTTGTTGTTCCATCCGATTTTGTTCTATAACCAAGTTGTCCTTCAATAGTTTGAGAACCTCTTGTTGATGCCATATGCAGTCCTCCATTGCTTGAACCTTTGAAGTCCCTTTCAATGGTGATGTGATGGATGGAGGATTATATCCATAAAGTTCCATAAATGGGGACATTTTTTATGAAGTATGTAAGGATGTGTTGTACCATCATTCTACCAAGGGAAACCACTTGACCCATTGTGTATGTTTATCAGATTCAAAGCAACGAAGATATCCTTCTAGACATTTATTCACAATCTCAGTTTTCCCATCAGATTGAGCATGGTAAGATGAGTTGTGAGCCAATTGAGTACCCAAACAAGAAAATAATTCAGTCCAAAAATTTCTAGTGAAAATTGGATCTCTGTCACTTACAATAATCTTGGGGATTCCATGTAGCTTTTTAACTGTTTCCATGAATGTTTCTGCTACTGTACTTGCTTTAAAAGGATAAGAAAGAGAGAAAAAATGGGCATACTTTGTCAGTTGATCCACTACTACCATGATGACATTCTTTCCTTCAGATTTGTGTAAACCTATAATAAAATCCATTGAAACTTCTTCCCAGCATTGACTTGGTATAGCTAATGGTTGTAGGATACCTGGGGTCTTGATTGTCTCTCCTTTATTCTATTGGAAGACCACACATTCAACGATAAACTTTTGAACATCAGTTTTAAGACCTTTCTAGAAAAAATCCTTCTTGATCCTGTGGTAAGTTTTCAAGAACCCTGAATTTCCTCCTATAGAAGTGTGCAATTCAAAAAGGAACTTCTGTTTGAGTTGGGAATTCTTACCATATGCCACTTGTCCAATCTCGCGAATAATCTTGTAAAGTCCATAAAATTTTGGAGCTAATTTTCGATTCTTCTTTTGTTTGAGATTAGATTGCTTATAAGGTTGTCATCTCAAAAATACCCAATCATCCTCCTCAAATTGTCTTTCACTTTCGATATTGATCCGCTTGCTGCTTCATCCCGTTTCATGCCATTTGAAGGTTTTCCTTTAGAATTGTCAAATTTTCTTTAGGTCTTCTCCATTTGTGACTCTATTTCCTACACTTTGGACTTGTCTTACAAAAAGTATGAGATACTAGGAGCTGGATATCCATAAGGGATTCAAAAGGGGACATCTTAGTAAATGTGTGATAGGTGCTATTATACCACCATTCAGCTAAAGGAAGCCACTTCACCCATTGATATTTCTGGTCTGAAGAATAGAAACGTAGATAACCCTCTAAACATTTGTTAACCATTTCTGTTTGTGATATGCTGAACTCATAGCTAGTGTTGTTCCACTCATCTTCCACAATTCTTTCCAAAAAAATTACGTGAATTTTGGATCAGTTACTATTACTTTAGGAAATCCATGAAGTCTATGAATTTCTTTCATGAACACTTCTTCCACTTGACTTGCCATATGTGTACTTTGAATTCCACAAAAATGTGCATATTTTGTGACTCTGTCCACTACCACAAAAATGGCATCCTTACCTTCTGATTTTGGTAAACTTGTAATGAAATCCATTGATATCTCTTCCCATCTTTGATTAGGTATGTGTAAAGGCTCAAGTAAACCTTGATCTTTTACTGTCTCTCCTTTATTTCTTTGGAAAACCTGACATTCTCTTACAAATTTTTGAATATCTTTCTTCATTCCTTCCCCAAAAAAATCGTTTTTGATCCTTTGATATGTTTTAAGGAACCCTGAATGTCCTGCCATCGGAGAGTCATGAAACTCCCTTAATATTTTTTTCTTCAACTTTGATTGAGGGAATAAATATTCTACCCTTGTACAAAATGATATCTCTCTTCCACTCCCAATGTTCCATAGAGTTCATCCCTTCCTTTATACATTGTATTTTTTGTCTAGTAATATTGTCATTTTTCCATTCTTGGCGGGCTTCCTCCAACCATGCAGGAATGGAATATGTAAAGGAATATAAAATCGAGGCTTCTTTTATTTTGGAAAGGGCATTTGGTACCACATTATCCTTCCCCTTTTTGTCGATTATTTCAAAATCAAACCCTTGCATTTTTTCTACCCATTTTTGTTCATCTTTTGATGACAATCTTTTCTCCAAAAAGTACTTTAGGCTATCATGGTTTGTTTTGAATTTAAAATGCCTCCCAATGAGATATTGTTCCCATTTTTTATTGCACCTAAAACCGCTGCCATTTCATTTTCATATGTAGATTTTACCAAGTCATTTCACTTGGATTATTTACTTTCAAAGGCCAATGGTCTCCCTTATTGCGTCAATACTGCTCCAATTCCTTGTCCCGATGCATCACATTCAACTATGAATGTTTTACCAAAACCAGGTGTTACCAATACTAGTTTAGAAGACATGGCATCCTTTAAGAGTGAAAATGCCAAGGTAGCCTCTTCCTTCCATACAATTGAATTTTTCTTCAAGAAAGATGTGAGTGGGATTGCAATGCATGCATAATTCTTAACAAATTACCAATAATATCCCGTAAGACTCAAAAATCCTCTAAGACTCTTGATGTTCTTAGGAATAGGCCATTTTGTAATAGCTTCAATCTTTTGAGGGTCCACCTGAACCCCTTCCCTTGAAACAATATGACCCAAATACTCTACTTCTTATTTCCCAAAAGCACATTTGGATATTTTTACATATAATTGATTGTTCTCCAGAATTTGTAGGACTTTATCCACATGTTTAATGTGGTCTTCCCATGATTTTCTATAGATAAGTATATCATAAAAAAAAACCAACACAAACTTTCTAAGTTGGGGTTGAAAACTTTTGTTCATAAGGCTTTGAAAAGTAGGAGCATTAGTTAACCCAAAATGCATGACCAAGAACTCATAGTGCCCTTCATGTGTTTTGAAAGTTGTCTTGGGAATGTCTTCTTTTCGTAATCTGATTTGGTGGTATCCTGATTTAAGATCTAACTTTGTAAAATAAGACACTCCATGAAGCTCATCTAATATCTCATCAATTTGGAATAGGGAATTTATCCTTGATGGTATTTTTTTTTAGATCTCTATAATCAAGACACATCCTCCAAGAATTATTTGTTTTTCTCACCATAACTACTAGAGATGAAAATGAACTCCTGCTTGGTTGAATAATACCTTAATCCAACGTGTCTTGTACCGTTTTCTAAATCTCCCCTTTTTGCTGATGAGGATATCTATAAGGCCTTTTATTAGGAGTACTTCCAGGTATTAGTTCAATTTGATGTTCATGATCTCTAGATAGAGCTATCCCTTTAGGAATTTCTTGGAAGACCTTATGGTTCTTTTCCAAGGTGCATTTTAATTCCTTTGAAATATTTTCATCTTCTTGCTTTACTTCCATAGAATAAAGTCTAACCACAACTCCCCTACTACCCTTTTTTAAGA